>SJOL01006087.1:290914-344767 GCA_004794785.1 Opisthorchis felineus
CAAATGGATGTAGACGCTGCAAAACAGTGGTCGTTGGACTGGCACCTCCCTCTGAATGACGAAAAGTGCGCCCATTTGTCATTCGGCGGAGACTCAGCGAACGTCTATGTCGCGCATGGTGAGAATGGACCGGAAGACATTGCGAAGATAGATACCAAAAGGGATTTGGGTATCTGGCTCTCTTCAAGCATGTCCTTCTCACTGCACCATGAGAAATCTGCCCAAAATCATTAGCCGTTCTACGAATGATTAGGCGCACCTTTCCCCGTCTTACTCGCATGGACTTCCAAATACTCTATGGGGCCTACGTCAGACCGCTTCTTGAATATGCCAACCAAGATGTCTACTCAGGGCGCACGGAGGTCGTGACCCTCTCGTCTCTGCTTCCTACAGTCACTGCTTACTTCCGTCTCTGCCACAGTGTCACCCCGGCTCCTGTATCAGTTAGACACAGCTCCCTTTTCCCGTCCACCTCGGTATCGGCCTGATTCGAGGTCTGCGTCACAGCACTACTCGCAACCCATCCGGGTAAAAAGGAGAAATCCGAAGAGTTATCATTTACTGGTGGCCGGGTACTACGACAATGACTTTTTCAGTGGTCATTAACGCCACAGTTAAGGCAACGGCTTCGTCGGGTGTATCTTTGTGATTCCGTTTTCACGGCTGCAAGCTATTCGAGCAGTTAGTCCAGTTTGGTCCACAGGTCCTCCACTCGTGAATCCTCTCTTCTCATGAGACTGCAACGTGGGCAGTGGCGCTTCCGTTAAATCCCGTGGCAGATGCATTAGATCTCCCACACCAAACTGACCAGTTGCTCTTGCCGAACGCAATTGGGCACCAAGCGCCGGCTGAACACCTCCGACGAGCTAACCAGACTGACATTACTAGCGAGACACTGTGTCCAGTCCTGGGATGGCACGATCAAACCGCTGCTGTTGACCGACGCAAAACACGATCGGGTCGCACTCAAGTTCCATCTTGGATGCGTTGAACCGCATCATAGCACGCTGACCATCGAACGGTTACTCGAACACCGCTGCAAGGTCTTCCTTTTCGGTGGCCCAGTCCATCTTCCGAGGACATGTTCTAGCCACGTCCAAACCGCTTTCACCCGGCCTCATAGGAGGGCTCTCAGTGCCACCAAATTACCCCGGTTGGTCTCCAATCCAGCTGTCATCGCAACATCTTCAAATCCTCCAGGAACTGCAAAGATTCCAACCCACAAAAACGTTTTACGGCCACGGGATGTTCATCCGTATTCTGGCGACGGCACTAAACCCTCCACTGCGAATTCGTTTATTTGCAAACGGCAACTCAGCAGTTACTAGCTACTGGACAGGAAAGTGGACTATTAATTTGCACACAGATTTCATAAACTGGACATCTTCATGCGTCTCGTTGAAATACTATTGATATTTATTGACCGTAAATGAAATGCAAATGAACACCGCAAAGGAGTTCCACAAGCTTCGTGATAAAATTCACCTTTCATCAGACACGCGGAGGGGGAGCTTCCACATGACCACAGACTACTCACGTGCCTCAGATGTAGCATTCACCGTTACACACGAGCTGTTACACGCGTTATGAAATCAGTCAAGCACCGCCTAATTTCTGTTATCCAAAAGCTCATCAGTATCGCAGTTTGAAGTCCGGATTGCACACCGGTATATTTTCCAGTATGACTACGTGGTACGAAATTAGTTGAGAGAATCGAATGCTCACGGACTGTGGAAAATTCACAATCATGTCAGAGAGAAAATGCGCATCACACCCTGGTATAAGGTTTTAGATTCTGAACATCTACTCGACAACTACATAAGTGTCTCCGCAATGCGGCTAGCCAAGAGAGAATAGTCCGATATTCTTCTCAGTATTCTTTCCAGCTTTTTCCGGAATTCCACTGTTATGTAACTTGGGTGACTTTTGTCAGACAAGCAAAATTATTTCACAGTCTTACTGTGATTATGCCCGTTCTAATCGTCAGGCGTCTATCACCCGCACGGATTTATTTGTAAGTGGCTGAACCAGGCGTCCGCAGGGAATGTTCAGGAAACTTCTAGTCACAACTGGATGGAATTTTTCTGGGGAGTTCCCTGATATCTAGGGGGCTAGGGACGATTGGCTGGAAGCTACGGTAACTAACAGCGTCATCTATAGGTGAATTTCACTCACTCCAGGGTGGGTTTTCATTTATTCATGAAAATAATTATCTGCCTCATCCAATAAATGGCGGGTCGTTTACGCTGCAGTATGGCAAAAAGAAGCGAACCCCGTCAGTTCTACTCTTGTTGTGTTGTTCCACTGCTTGAAAAGTAGGACGGAATTGGCGGATTATGACTTCGCTCGGCCCTCTTGGTTGGTGTTAATGGGGCTGCATAAGCAGTCCAGATAATTTGATTGGGAAACTTTCATTACACGATGCTGGTTTGAAGCAGCTGCTGTGTAATCCGTATCAACCCGGAACGATTTATATGATGTAGGCCCTTACATATTCCTCCTAATTAAAATCGGCAGGTATCGGTCTCGTAAGTGCCACATTTGGCTTGTGCAGTAACTGGAATGTTCAGCTTTCTGTGGATGATGAGGATGCGTGTTAATGAGTTGTGACAAGAAAATGAATGGACCTTCGTGCCTCAGATCCGGGATCATTATGAGGTCGTGTGACTGTCTGAAGTCTGCGTCGTGCGCAGGCTTGCGTGTGAGTAACCTACAGCCAGTATGCCAAATGCAATGTGACCACCACCAACACACGTGTGATGGACATGTACGTAATACATTTTCTGACGCCAGCGATCATGCATCCAGAAATGAACAGACTTGCTCGGGAATACAGCACAATTTTCAATCCGGTGTTACTCCGAGATTAGTTTGTAGAAATTAATCGAATTGTCATCTCTCCAGCCATTGTGATGACGGTCGTTGACTAGTTGTTCGCTGAGATGGGCAATTTGATTGCACATTTTTGCACAACCATCAGCCCATCGCTACGTAGCACTACGCTCCCTAACAACGCACTGATTATGTCACCTAGATTGGTGATGAAACGTTTGCAATCAAATTGTGATGATTCACGTGGGCGATAGGGATTGTATCTGTAAAATGTTCGTGATATTACGAGTTTTTTGGTTAAGGCCGCGATATCAGAACGCTATCCGAAAAATTGGAATATATACTACAATCTTTGATTGAAATGGGTGCATTCAGATTTGGTCCCAAAATTCCCAACTGTGTTGTCCATCCTCAAGGTGAGACTGCTTGGGCCGTACATAATGATGGACTAAGAATGCTATCAGCATCCTTCATACGGTGAGGAGTTTACGACAATTGTATGCCGCACTGTGTGCATCAGACGGGAGAACTATCAATGGTTTTTAATTAGTCAACAAAATACAATGGGAAAACGACGATGTCGGCAAGGCACCTTAAGAAGGAAATGTATCACCACCTTGCGTATGCACCAAATGTTTGAACACAGTGTTTGGCAAGGAAAACCGTCTGCTTATAGCTTGTTCGTGGAGCAATAGCTCGAGAATGCCAAAACAAAAATTTCCTTAATTTCTTACTATCTGCAAACATGTGTCCACCCGCTGATGCCTGATGTCATTGGAACGCATGTGTCAGGCTGCGAGCTCGAAGTACCTCTGCCCATGGGCGTGTGAATGGAAACTGGTGAACAACCATTGGCGAACTCCGTAGGCGCATGTGAAATCTTGACAATCGAAATAAACCGACAGCATTTACCCTCGCCGTATCCGGATATATAGCCATCTTCAAGAGTTCTACCTATGCGAATCGGGCATTATTTTTCGGCCAAACCTCTGTAAGTCATTTTCTCTTTTTTTCTCTCTTTTTCTTACCAGACTCTACGTCAGATCAAGATACATCATCCTTATTATTGGCAGTGCTCAGTGGCTAACAAAACCGATGTTGAAAGCTCTAATCTCTGATTCTCTACAGCTTTGGTATTTGACTTCCTTGGTACTTGACCAGCTGATTGGATAACTTTAACAACGACGGTCGCCCATGCATAATTTCAGTTCTGCTACGACAAATATCGTAACAGCTTCATTGAATAAATGAATTAATGCCGCTGGTCATCACTACCAAAGCCACCTGGATAATGGCGAACATGGTTGTGCCAGCCATTTCCGGCTCTAGACAAGACGCCTAGAAGTGCACCTGCTTCAGGTACCTAAGAAGGTAGGCTGGAACAAGTAGGGGTTGACATTACACACACTCCCAGCCTGTGGCGCTGTACATAGAGGCCGCCATGTATCTCAGATTTCCTTGGCCGTTATAAAGAATTCAGCCCTGGTTACTGGCCGGTAAGCAACCTTCATCAGTGATATAACGAGTGCGCGTTTTGGATTTCATACGGTCAGTATGCATGAACATCACTGTGTGGTCGGAAAGCCTTTAACCATGTTAAGTTCAGGCCTCTGGTGAATAGCGCAATGCCTGTCGTACTCGTATATGCAAAATAGTGTCATGGAATGCCCACAGAATAACGCATTGACGTATTGATGCACGGGACTGAGGCCTTCGCCGGAGTTTCTCGGGTCCGTTTTGTTCTTGTCGTTCGGCGGATGTAGCGCACCTGAAAGGCACAAGAAAAAGTCGTGCCGCGCTAGTCTTTAAATTCGCATCACGGAGCAGTATGATTGCCAGCGCACGGACGCGCCTAAAGAAGTGTCTTTTAGTGCTTTGAACTGAGTTCTATAAACGAGCGTGCGCAACAGTCGGAGTAAGTGTATTCCACGCAGCTAATACTTTAAATAAGAAAGAATATTGCCTGATGAAACTGCGCTCCCTAAGCAGATCGCTGTACACGCTCAACGACGGCTAAATCCTTCGGGCGACCTGAGTAGACATCTTGGTTGGCATATTCAAGAAGCGGTCTGACGTAGGCCCCATAGAGTATTTGGAAGTCCATGCGAGTAAGACGGGGAAAGGTGCGCCCAATCATTCGTAGAACGGCTAATGATTTTGGGCAGATTTCTCATGGTGCACTGAGAAGGACATGCTTGAAGAGAGCCAGATACCCAAATCCCTTTTGGTATCTATCTTCGCAATGTCTTCCGGTCCATTCTCACCATGCGCGACATAGACGTTCGCTGAGTCTCCGCCGAATGACAAATGGGCGCACTTTTCGTCATTCAGAGGGAGGTGCCAGTCCAACGACCACTGTTTTGCAGCGTCTACATCCATTTGGAGGGCACTGGCATTGGAACTCCAGGATTTCAAGTCATCCGCAAAAAGTAGTCACGGATTTCCAACAGTATCTGGGAGGTCGTCGGCGTATATCAGAAACAGCAGTGGTCCCTAAACGGAGCCTCGGGGAACTCCAATTGAGACCGGCGCCGGGGAAGAGTAGGTCGATCCCACTTTCTCTCGGAATGTTCTGTCTGATAGGAACGCCTTGATCCAGAGTACGATTTTCCCTTGATTCCCGTAAGACTCGAGTTTGTGGAGCAGCGGGACGTGTGGGGCTCGATCAAGTGCTTCCGAGAAGTCTTAAAATATGGCATCTGATATAAGTCACTCGTCTTCGGCTTGGGTTAAGCTGTCCATAAATACGAGCATGTTCGTCACGCAAGTATGATTTGGGAGAAATCAGCGTTGAACTGGAGATATAAAGTTGTTTGTAGTGGGGTGGTCTGGGATGGCTCGCTTCAGAATGCGTTCCATCACCCTGTATGGCACGTTAGTGAGTCTTATGGGCCTGTAGCTGCCAGGCGATAGTCGGTCACCAGTTTTGTAGATTTGTGTGATAATCGCTTCCCTCCAGGAAGAGGGAAGGTGACCTTCCTCAAGCGACTGACGAAACACCAGGTAGAAATGAGTTGCTAGTTCCTTCAGTATCCTTGAATGGACTTCGTCGGGCCCCAACGCGCAGAACGGGTTGATCTTGTGCAAGAGTTGACGAATGTCCTCCACCGTGAAAGCCAAATCGGTTAGAGGCCGTTCGCAGTTACGCCTTGACAAGAGTGGGTGTGACGAGAACGATGGGGCTGAATATATGCCTGCATAGTGTTCTCTGTAGACCTCTGATACCACTATTGGGCACTTGCGTGTTGCCCGTTCCTTTTCCCCAGGGAGAATGCGGATGGCCTGCTTCTGCAGCGATGTCTCATGGATATTATCAGCGCATTTCTTGTTTTCCGAAATGGTGGCCCGTTTTAGTACATTCCATTGGTGGAATAATCATTTACAGTGCTTCCGCTTTTTCGAATTGCAAGCTCATCTTCCGTGTCTCATATGGTCAACGTTTTGTAAACTAGTTGAGGCCTCTTTTCCAGAAGTTTCCGAGTCCTTGTAGGTAGCTTGTGGCTCATGTGACTGCGCGCTTGTTTTTTGGGATGATTATGGTGCCAGCCTCGTGATCTTCTGGACAATGGCCCTATATATGTTGCACACTGATGTTTGCACCAGTTTAACTTGTTCAAGAAATTTGCGCATTCCTGAGAAGTCTGCACGGTAGAAGTTTCGAATCCAAGTTTGGTATTTTGGCTTTCTGGCCCAGTAGCAGATGAAAACAACGGTCAGCACGCAGTGGTCACTATGTCCCAGTGGAGCGTTATTTATCACCTGATCGACGAAGTGTCTTTCGTTGGCGATGACCAAATCCAGAGGGGTGGTTTTTACCCTGCGCTTTATTTGGTGGGTCCAACGACATGAATCCAAGCGCTCTGTTGAACGACTTGGTTCAGCGCCGCTGAAAACGGTCCACTTGATCCGATGCGCTGGAGCTCAATCTGGGAGGCGTTTGAAGCAGTGAAGTCACCAACCAACAAGAGATGAGTGATGTGGTTTCTGGAGGAGAGTTGCTCAAGTGTTCGTATGAGGAATTGGTCATCTTCAAGTGGATTCGAGGGGCAACGGTGGACCACAACCAAAATGAGACAATCGGACACGCGCAGCGGGAGTTGGATCCAAAGTGCATCGCAAAACGATGCAGGAGGGGTATCAGAAAGGACCAGCTCGCCTTTGTTTTGAGTCAGCTCGAAAAACAGAGTAGCCGTTTATCAAGACCTTCTCGTCAGAGACATCTGGTGTGAGCCAGGTCTCTGTGAGTGTGATTATGGACGGCTGTTCAAAGCATACTGACTCTTTAATATCTCAAAGTTTGTTGAAAAGGCTGAGGCAGTTTGTGGAAAAACATTTCAACACTGCCTTTGCGGCCTCCGAAGCTGATTAGCCGAGAGTTGTGTGACCAGAGTGGTTACCAGGCTTAGTAGCTATACGTCGGGTTTGCATCCAAGGCTTCAAAGAGGCCTGTGCGGCATACTGCTCTGCTTCTCTTCCTGATGGCTTCTAGGGCTGCTTTTCAATTACAGGGTATTTTTTGCCTCATGGGATCCCAGTTTGTGCGGGCATTTTACCTTTGGGGGATGAATTTTTCCCGCTTGGGCGGAACTTTCGACCGCTGCTACCTGTAGCTCCTTCAGTACCGACTTTTAGACGGCCAGAGTTGCTGATGTTCAAGAATTTGGGGCGAACTTGCGTCTGTTTAGCTTATTGGGCATTTCGGTGCGGTTTGATTGGAAAGTTGTCCCTGTGAGGCCCAGAACTTTGGGTGGAAGCACTGAGAAATAGTTTTTAGGTGGCACTCCCATGAGGATCGTTTTCGCGGAGGACGGCATCTTGAAGCCAGCCAGCAGTTTTCTGCTTTGGCGAATCAGATGTGGTTTGTTTGGCTGAAGTTGCCTTTCTTTTGCGTTCGTGTGGACTCCCAAGTCACCTGCGATCAGCATAGCCAACTGGGTGCACAAAGGACTTTCCTGGTCGCTGTGGTCAGGTTTGTGGCTTCGGCTGTCAGGATCCTGAGCGACGGCTGAGTCCACAATTGAAGAGGCCACGTTCGACGAAGCGGAGCTGTAGATTAGCAGTTCCACATTCTCAGTGGTTTTCGGGTTCCTGCATCATTCTCCAATGTCGAGGTCAACGCAAGTGGCAGATTTGTTCGTGGGCTTCGCCGTTTGTCTCCGCATGTCTGACCCAGTCCAGGTCTGAGGCTGTGACTTGGGTATGGAGTTCACTGCTGCATCTTTATCGCCTGTCACGTAAAGGAGCGTTGGGAACTCTACGTACTTTGGGCGCTGTGTCTACGTGAGGCTTGCCTCATCCCGCGCATCGCTGCCTTGGGTAGTCAATGGGTCTGCGGTGGTTGAGTGGCGCGCTTTGAGGAGCACAAGGGGCTATAACTACAATCGGTTTGGCCATAACTTTCGGGTCGGCTGAACTGGGGCCAAGCGGAAGCTCGTTTCGCATCTCTCCCTTAGAGCTGTTGTGGCCCAGCTTTCGCGCCTGTAGAGGGCGATCCTCAACTACACGACTAATCTTTGTGTATGTATTTTGAATGCTGACAGTCCGCTCCAATATTTTATTTACGGCAGATGGGGAGAAAAGAGTACTAAAAGCCCAAGTGTTTGCTTGCTTCCGTTTTTGGCGTAACCAATCTGCGTGATGCAATTTGTGGTCGGGCTTTTTGTGGAAACTAATAAGGAGCAACTGTGCCTTCTTCTTTGGCGTGATTTTTCCGGAGAATGACCCCCAGAGAGAATGCCTCTGAGTCTTTAAGTTGCGGGCTGTAATTTTTTTTCGCGGCCTACGTTCGACATGAAGGGTTGTGCACTAAGGTACGTCCTTAAAACCACGATAAGTCTGCTGGAGACAAACCAACTGATATGGAATACATACAACCGATGCAAAGCTGACAATGATGAATCGTCTGGTAGATCTCTGATTAAAAAAACGTTAACCTGAGTGACTCATAAACCGCAAAAGCAAGTAATTCAGCCTTCAAACAACGATGGTTTTTCACTTTTTCAGAGCAAACGACAACTCTTGTCACACGCAAACAAGGAGCCGATTTGTGTCGCTCAGTGCTGTGGTGTGCGTGTGCTCAGAACACATTGGTTTACCCGGACCAGACTCAAACATTTTGGGGCAAATGCACAAAGTTCGTGCCATTCTCATCAGATAAAACCAGCAACGGCTACTGACTATTTTTGTCACAGTGCTACTGGACCAGTAATGAAGATAATGCTGTGGGTTCTGAAACTTGAGTGGTTGTACGGGTGACAGCAAGTTTTTCCATTAATGCAGAACACGTTTCCTCTCAAATTAATAACGCTTTTTCTTGAATAAACGAGAGTTGAAAGTGATGCTGGAAACACAACATAAACGATCTATGCTCTGGGCAAATTGGTTTGAGAGTTCTGCAGAGCGAGATGGAGCATTTGGCTAAGCTATTTTGTTGAATCACAAATATACTACGTAAATACCATTACGTCAAATAGCAATCGTTTCGCTTGAGGTAAATAATGACCTCCCAGATGATACCCAACAGTCATATCATCCATTGAATTGCTGTACGGGTTGGAGGGCTTCGTATCTATAAAAATGAGTCGGTACCATAACATAGACTTGTTCTCTCCATGGTAATGCGGAAATCTAAAAACATTAAGCCATGTGCCAAATTGAAGGGATTTACCAAGACAGACAAGTCAGTTTCAAGATCCGTCCGGCTTGATTGCTGTCAAGGGACCTCTCTCCTATTTATCTCCCTGAGAAATGAAAACCGGTGGTTCCATGTCTGCTTTGGTATACACACTATTCCAAATTGTCAGGATTCAGGGGATTTCCACGAAAACGAGCCAGCATATCTAAATAGACTGTTTCAATGACAGTGGTTTAGATCATATGTGATTACTTACCCTTTTAATGAGGACACGATAGTGGCACAATGTATTCCCTAAGGGATTACTTACCACACCATATCATGCTGAGGGAACATCCGTGTCATTCCCTTGTGTAGGTTCTATCATTTACTTCAGCTGACCTGGTCCAATTTCCGGCGGCAGTCTAACCGTGCATAGAATCCAGCATTCCAAATGGTTCATTTAACTTCGGCTTTTGAGAATGGATTTTCTCCATTGGGAGCTCGAATAGCTTTGCATAACGGCTGAGCTGAGAAGACTTCAGTGAAAATATGGCCTTGGTTTTGACATCAGATGTGCAATGGAGGCCGTAATACAAGCGGTGAACCAATGGAAGGATATCTCGGTCTGTCACTTACCGAGAAAAAATGCGCGAGGTCCGCGCTTTTCTCCAAATTTGCGAGTTTGAATGCTGAGCTAATTTCAGCATGGCAATGCATCCCGCAGCTTTTACACATGTATCCTCCTCATGTTTTCAAAACTCACGTGTATCGCACGACACATTTCCCGTCGACTATATCGGTACATTTACCTCTTTTTTCCGATTTTAATGGGCTGGCCATGTTAATATGTTTATCACCCACAAATCACACAAATATCACTTAAGCAAGCTCTGCCTTTTCTACATATCGCCAAAATCCAGTATCTGGGCGTTCTCCCCCGCGTTGGTGGGGTCACCGCGCTGGATAACTTGGTTTCGAGTTCTTTACCGCATTTTGCGTAGTTCGGTTGTTTCACACTTGCTTTCATAGCGTGGACACGCAAATGTCAGCGGACAAAATTCTGACCAACTCTGGCCGTAAACTGTATTTGCTAACTGCTGCGATTGTCTAGCAATATTCATTTTTCTTCAATTGCTTGCTTCATCCTGCCACTCAGAAGGCTTCACGTAGCTCTAAAATAAACAATGTTTCAAGCTGTCGCCACCCATAATTATGTTTATCAGTGCACAAATTTTACCGACATTACGTCAGACCTTGAAAATAAAGCCACTTTTCTCACAACTGAGTGCATTTTTACTCTCCGCCGCACAATCATGCATCATTAGCTAAATACGAAGTGACTGGATTCCTAGTGGTGTAGGGTTTATACATCTTTTTTCCTTGTCGGTATTATTGGTGGTCGGCATACTATTCAATAAAGAAATATGACACTTGGTGCCAAGACAAAACAAATGTCCCATTCAGTTCACTCGTCATGAACTATTGAAATGCACCTTTGGTGATATTATACCCCAGTCTAACTCAGACGAGTAGAGTTAGTTAGTACAACCAAGTCTTTTTGTAGAAGGAATTTCACATCTGGTCAGAATTGCACTGTTTTGCTGTCCGCACATTTGAGCTACATAGGCGAGCACTTAAGATGAAAAAATATTGAGAGTTTGTGCGTAGTACTATTGTTAAAGTCTTGAAGAACAAGCTCACCCTATTTGAGTTTTGAAAAGTATGTTGACAGCTCTTACTGATAAATCGAATGTTTAAGGCCCACCGATGGAATGCAATCAGTCCCGAACCATTTCTCAGCTACCGCACCACACTTTGTGTATAATAAACTCGACAGATTGTGGCTTTTGCACTGTTCCCAGGAAACTAGGCTTTGAATCTTGTCACACTGCTCAGAATTCAGTGGCTTACCTCACTTCGTTGGAATGCGCGGTTTTCGCGTCCGCAGAATCTGTCACGGAAACTTTGATAGGTATTTAGTTTCGGAGAGCATGGAACATTAGCGATCAAATTTGACAGCATGGAAGTTGATGGCAGTTAGCTAATAAGGAAACCCGAAAACCGGGCACCTTTATTTGTGCAAGTACACATGCATGACAACAACGCATCTGGAAAATTGTTTGCCAGAAAGCGGAAGACGCGACAAACAACTAACACGTTTTGAAAAAAAGCTTCATCTGGGTATCTTTAAATTAGCAGTTTCTCCGTGAACGTTTTTCATACGAGATTACTCACACCATTCCGTATAAACACTTAGGAATTTCCAGCTTGCCCAAATCAGTCAATTGACGCACAAGCCAAATATTGCAAAAAATAGAGCTCGTGGTCGCATTCAGACGTCCAACCTGATATTTGAGGTCTAACTCAATACTCAGATTTTCCGAGTTGACTCGGCTTACCCTACATTCTCCGCGTCATACCAAGTCACCTCACTCGTCAGAAGGGATCTGGAAGAACAAAACTTGGCAAAATGTCAACGTGAACGGGCTTGTCAGCACATTCCGCCTTTCTTTCAACCCTCCTGAGAAAGTCCGATTGGATGTGTTTTCCACTAAGCAATCTAAGCATCTAGCGGTCGCTAGGCCTTGCAAACCGCCCCAATTCTAAAAGGTTCAGTCTACTCCAAACGGGATGTTTGCCATATTTTCATGTGTACTGTTTGTCGTCTCAGATGTGGTGACATAGGTCGCGTGACGTACGTAGTTTGAAAGTTCTTCTTCATTAACACGCAAAAGAAATCAATTTATGTGGAAGACTCAAAGTGTTTTTTTGAATACCCATGTATTTTCTGGATTCAATAATCAACCGCGAGCGCCAGGGAAGGCGAACAAACCCTTCACATATGTGCACATATTTTGATGATGCAGAGCCTGTGAAGTCACGGCATCACTTTGACACTTGACTTCAAAGAAGCCCTTCAAGAATAGCAAACATTATTTATAATCCCCAATAAACCTTTGTGCTCTCGGTGTACCTGAAACCTCAATGATTTCCTGAGGGTAACATGTAAGGTAAAATTTCAAACACTTTTTCCGATGATGCCGACCAATCAGTTTTCCATCAAATCTTCTCAAGAAACCTCAATATGCATTATTACACGGATCTGGGATTTTTGATGATTCATGTTACTTCAAAGCAACCGGTTAAGTTCACCTTAAACGGAGCAGCTAGTGAAAGTAGCCGTTGAAGAGACCACAGTGCGCGGAGGTCTCTGAGTAGCTCTGACACACTTGATCCTACCACGGCGGTCTGTTAACCCTGATTTAGGCAACTCCAAGAAGGCATCATAATGTGGCTTTGGGTCTTCAGTTCTAAAGTCTCTGACAGATCCGATTGTCGCATATTTCGGACAGAAACTTTGCAAGAACACATCCGCCTGGCTCTCCCACGAGGACTATACAGTGGCCAGTAGGCGTAGTTCAAGCCGAAGAGACTGGAGTTTGTAAAGTCCCGTGAAGTGGCCTAAATGATTACATAAAAGCATATTCCCAGTAAAAGGCCACTGTTATCACCAAAACTCACAAGCCACCTAGGAGTAACCAATTTTGATGGTGACCTTGAATTAATAGCAAACAAAAAACATGTATATCCATAAATTGCCTGAGTTCAGCAAACCATTCTAGGGCTGGTGATACACGCATACTTGAAAAGCCGCACAGTGGCCACGCAAGATAGTGCGAAAGCGGGTGAACTATAATTCCAGGCCCTCAGGAAAATATGGCTAACGTTACCAAATACTAGAGATCATCAAGTCCATATAGCAGCAAACGTTCAATCGAAACAAACTGTGGGAAAAAAAACCATCGTGTGATGCAATAAAAATTTGATCTGAAATGTCTCCAGACGAACAATAATGCGCACAACCGAGCCCAATATATCTTTACTGCTGGCAAATTCGGTATCTCTACATTAATATTCCTTTCAGGTGAACTTCCAAAGCCTATTCCCAGAAAAATCACTACACCATTCTGTGTTGCTCGTTGTAAAACAAAAATCTGAATCCTTCTTGTTGCGCGTATATTCAACAAGGTCACCCGTTCAACGCAGTTGCTGACATGCGTAATTAGAATGAGATTAGTTATGTATTCATAGTCCATTAATTTCTAAAACTTTGACCAATTGTCTCAGGGAACGTAGAACATCAGCGAGGCATCTGTTGTAACTTCAAAACGCTTAAATCCTAGAAGGCGAAACGCAATTCCTGGTGTTCTTGAAAACAAACTAGAAAGTCCGTCATATGTCTATCAATATATATTGATGAATCTGTTTCATGACCATATCCTATAAATTATCCACACATTCCGCTGTGGCTCGGTGAAGATATTTTGGCTTGTTACTCGCGGTAGGCTTCAGAGAATCCATTGTGAATGTGAGTCTTACAAATCGTGCGTAATCCGCAGATTAAGCAAGTGCCCCTGAACAATTCTTATTAGATGAAATTACTCAATGTAGGTTAAATCAAGATGATCCCCAAATAACACCGATGCATATATTATCGTTGTCGCAGTCAAATGATCCCGCATACAGCTTACCTATATATATATATATATATATATATATATATATGAATGTTACGTAAAACTTGTCAAAGTTATTCCAAACTTCCCCAAGCATGATTACTTCTAGGGGACTGCATTCAACTAGAGAGTGTTTGTGCCGACGATTCTTATAGAGAACGCAACACACGTTATAAGATTCGATCCAATAATTACAAACAATTCTTTCGAGTGCAACGCAGCACCATATCGGATGCTCAATATGTTTTCTTCCAAAAGGCATTCCTTCCGAAATATTCTCAAACAACCTAGTTATCAGAGCTCCTGAATGAGTCAAAGTACGTTTGATTCGACAAAAGTAACCTGGTTGGATCCCATTTTCTGGGAACCCAACGATTCAGGCTTACAGTAGGTCCTGTTCCTCATTATGAGTGGAACATCAATAAATCAGGTGACTCTTCCTAACAATTTCACCCATATTCATTACACGCCGTAGTCTAAGAAACTCTCAAATTATGACTCAGGCCTGCACTTTCGAATATCAGACAACCGAAAGCTCATTCAGGTAATACAACAGATTTCTGCGGCAAAACGAACCAGTTCATCAACCGTGCTATGCGTAACTCCGAACAAGCTTCCATAGGAGGTCGATTGTTACGACCACTGCCAATTTCTTGTAACGCACCATAAAAATATGTATCTTGCGTAATTATAAGGGAGCTCTTTATACCTCAGAAAAATGGCAGCAAACTCACTCGTCAAAATGACCGTAACTGTCCTAACCTGGTTGGATTCAAATAGGCCCTATTAGAATCTACAGTGGGCAGCATTAAAATGTCTAGTGTTTGGATAAATACCGAATGATGTGTGAACGGCTAAACCCCCAACCAACAGGAATAATTCCTAAACTCACACCGCCACTAAAGGATTCCCACAAGTAATCATCTAAGGATTTCTATGACGAATTAACAAAACCTTCATTCAAATAAAAATTACTGAATTGTCGCAGTTTCTCTTTGTGTTTTTCGGGAGTGCACCTGGCCACTTGGGAACTCTTGGCGCTAGCGAGAAACAACCTCACCAAAACCACCTACTGAATTTATCGTGAGAAACATCATACTCTGAAGGTGACGGTTCATGTTAATTACTGGTTGCAACCCTGCGATGTACAACGCGCTCTCTACGTGTTGAATGGCGCAACCAACTACACCTAAGTACTTAGTTCCGAATGAGACCAGAATTTCTGAAACTAATAAACGGATTCCTGTCTATCAAGCGTCCAAAAGTACTCTGCGAACTCCCATACTTCTGGCTAGGCAATAAAGATGCTGGCGGAGTCTAGAAAGCTGAGGTGGGGGAGGGATGGAGAACCCCCAGTCCACTTTGAACAGTTCAACTAGGAACCTTTAGCCGCTCACGTGGGGTCCAAACCAGCAACGTGACCCCTGACAGTAAACTGCGAATCCTTATGGTTTCTGAACTACACCCCACGTTTTCTCCTTCAAGCAACGTTCACCTGCCGGTCCTCACGAGCCCCCATCCTCTGTGTTCAAAGATGGAATTTCGGTCCCAGTTGGTGCTTATCTTGCGGCCATCTCCGTGAAATAGTCCGTTCGAGCAAAGCGGCTGAGTAGATATTTTTGTGCATGTTCAAAGAATGGCTCGCACTGAATGGGTAAATCACATGGAAGTTGGCTTGATACCTTGCTGTGACGAGACTCTTCGTTTCATCTATACTACACCCTCTCGGGGGCTGCAAATAGACGTGACTTGACAACAGCCAGCGGGATTCCGGCCAGAACGGAAGCTTGTAGACCAGTTCTTCATGCTCCGTCTAGAACAACGTTAAGCGTATAGACGCTCAGCAGTCTTGGTGTTCCCCGGTTTCTAGAGTGCGTCTGATTCTGTCGAACGGCTGATCTAATGCAAAACGCTTGTGCACCAAGCTGTGCCTCACATTTCGCGGATGAGTCCTGTCAACATTATCTGCATCTTCGAAGATATAGGCCAAGCACAAGCCCTGTAAATTTGACTGATCACCATCCAACCATCTTTCAGGGTGTGCCTCGCACCTTCAAATTGCAAAATCGTGCTTAATAGCGTACATTATCTGATTGCGGCTCTCGCAATTCAAAGTGAGACAGTGGAGGTTCTGGAGAAATTCACCTTCCGCGATGCTCCAGGGGAACCGTGCCTGAGGAAGTCGGCGTGCAAATCTCAAAGGTTTGAACCGGTCTTTCTATTTTTTCTCACATGGCTTAAAATATGGCACGCCGCAGGGTCTAGAGTTTCGCGTGCACCACGTTACGGCACATGCTGTGTTGCTGTATGCCCACGATATATGGTCTATGCGGACAGCTCTGGTGAGGCGACTTCAATATCTTAACTACCGACGTCTCAGAACCGTTGCCGGTGTGAGATGACGTCAACATAATTACACCCAACTAAATCAGAGGATAGTTAACTAATTACTGAATGACGAGCCTGACACTGCAGACACGGGAAACACCCAGTACCAAAAACTGTGGTGGCTCGGCCTTGTTCTACGCACACCAAAACGTCGCCTACAGAGACGAGATTGACAACGCATGCCTGGCCTGAAGCGTGTAAACGTGACTATGGGTAGTTTGTTGTTCGTGCGGACCACCTCCCTGAAGGAGGTTCCCATGTTTACCTCTGTGGTTGGCTGGAGACTTAGTGGCTAATGCATGTAAACGGCCTTCGTGGCGTGAGTTTCTCTTCAAATTGTCTTGGTGCACTCTTGCAATTTAGGCACTCGAGAATGGACTGGAACTAGGTCCCGCCCTCATTCGTTATCTTCATTTTTCCACTTGTGAATTTGAAATATGAATATACATATCATTTTCCTATGAGAGTAGAGCATCAATTTTAATACTAGTGTTATGGTCTCCGATGAGCTAGATGCGACATGTAGCGACGCATCCCTAGACCTTGTGGGTTCAAACTGTAGTCGTACAATTCACACATTGGCGCGAAAAATACCACATATTGACGACCCGACCATACTGAATCATCCCACTTAGACCCTTCAAAGTTCCCCGTGTCGTAAAGACCGAATCAGTTACGAACTTGGCGATGATACGAGTTTATCATTTCGGCTGTGAAATCTGCCCTTCACAGTCACCGAAGGTCTGTGCGCCTGCACAAGTGCCTCCTGAATGACGGAAAATAATCACCTGCTGAGAGTAATTGGTTTTCTGTTAGCTGACCTGATGTGGTTAAGGATGTTGCCGAAATGAATGGATTAAGACTGTCCGGTCGTCTAATCTATGGGATGGGTGCGACTTTTGGTTGCCGGCCCTAATTTCAGAATTCCGTCTTCATAATCACTGAAACTTAGAAGACATGGATTGCTACACCGTGTAATTGTTTTTGTACACTCGACACGTGTGCATCGTTATCGGTCCAAAATCATTGCTCGTCGTAAAACTTCATGGTTGGCGGACAAGCTAACGCCATCGAAACGACATGTTCACAACAGTGTTAGGACTTTTTTGGATGGCCACATGATTTGGCCTTAAGCAAACCACCGTTGACTGACGCACATTAACTTTGACTAACCAATCTGCCCATCCGACGGTTCAGTTGCAGACAAGAAGTCCCTGTAGATCCTATTTATTTAGTCACATTTACGGGGTCCAAGCCAACACATGCGAACGAACTATGCGGTTCAATTGCGATTATTTAAGCCCCCAGAGTTTTGATCTAGCGATAATATCTGTTGGTAGACACTACACGCGGCAATTCACCAACAACTAAGTCACTTGCACAAGGCAAATACATGATATTGATATCTAATTACGAGCAACAATGGTGGTGTGCGGGAATCCGGCTCTGCACAGGAACACGCCTTCAGTATATTCTATGCCGCTTCTTGTTATAACAATTGATTTGGCGAAGCACCACCGATCTGAAGACCCCATTACCATTTTGACAGTGGAGGAAGGCTGCGAGCATTGCGAAGACTAGCAAGTCTGTCTTGTTGGTTACGCCAGCGGTTTTCGAACCCCAAAGTTATTTATAGTTGTGATAAAATAATTTCTACTTGGTCAATCAATCATCTCTAAAGCTACTCACTTGATATTGTTGTTTTGCAATCAGCCGCACATGATACTGACGCACAGAACTCATCGGATTCTACTGAACCCATGCTGCAGCCAACAGATTTCAGCAAGAAATTGGGGCACGATTTATGAAAAATGAGATTACCATGGAAGCGTTGCACAATACCTCTAGCACGTCTTGGGGAATCAAGGCATTATTTTTGTATCTGCCACCAATTTACAATGTGAAAAACTGTGATATTTGAGGCCTTTTCCCTTGTTGTGCTCAGAAAGGATTTTCCCGCTCACCTTCCAAGAGAGCCAACTCTTACCCGTTAAGTAGTTTTGCAGACCTCACCGTTTGGCACCGAGTTTATCACCTCGGGTTGACCGGATCACTCAAGACAGCCTGATCAGTGTGCGGTTGACCAGGACCACTTGGCTTCTGAGCTTTACGCACCGATCATTTTGGGTGTTGGATTTTGGTACCAGATATTGATGGGCTGTGGAGAAAATTCGTAAAAGACATGCGAATTGGACTAAAAGCGGGAGATCTGCTCCTATACAAATGCCAACGCAGTGCTTCTAGCACGGTAAATTGATCCTATTCAAAACGTGTAGCCCAAAGTCAGTTGACCGCAACTTGACTTAGCTTATTCTTATGGTTATTTGCGTATTCCAGCGTGCAGCCTATGCAGCCTATGCAGTGTAAGCGTCTGCGTAGGGGGTTTGTGCTGGCAGGGAATATGTGTTAAACTACCCGCGACTAACTACATCTTGTTTTTTCAGCAATAAGGGATCAGACGACTGAAGAGGATGTGGCCATCATCCAATAACTGTACCTCTCAGCGCAAAACTTTCAGAGTCATTGCAGCCGAGTGGGACGGATTTTGCGGAAAATTTACGTCTGAGAATATGGCCTCTTGTAAGTTCTCATACAACAACTAAAGTTTTCGGTCGACTCACATCGTCTCGTTGTCAGTCCCATCAGCCACTGTGTAAAAAAAAGAAAACATCTAACTGGAATACAATCCGACAAAGTAAGGGATGAAAATTGCGCGATTTTGGCTGTTGAAGTGAAGTTTGGTAGGCCACACCGTACTTGAGGTTGATGTTCCTTTCTCCGGGGTTAGCAATTTTCTTTCGGCGAAGGCTTCCTGGAGGCTTCTGGTTAAAGCACTTCAAAACACAACGGGAGCAACAAATCCAATGAGCTTGCTTGGTATCACTGCACTTAACAGAGGGGTCATATAATACACGGATGTTAGAATCGAATTCAGTTGGCTCTCTATGCTTTGAAATTAAGGAAATAATGGTCACGAATTTGGAGATTGCCTGGTATGAAGTAACAAGCACTCGATAATTAGGTAGACGTATGGGGGAAAGACCTGCCCTCTGCCCTGAAAACAAAGAAGCCAAAGGAATGTCTAGTTGGACAGAATAATCTCCGGAGTAGGTCCATTGCAAATCACGTTAGTGACTTTCCAACAATCCAGCAGGAATGTATGATGGACAACACTGATCAAGTGCCCCAGTCCGCGTTTACCCATTTGGAAAAATGTCGATCCTACGTGAGAAGAAATGAACTCGTTAGAACATACATTACTGAGAAGTATGTAGTTCCTGAGAGTTATGCAGTAAAATGCCATCAGCAGTGCAAGAGCTTGAGTTAAATAAACGAAATGAAATCTGTTTGGTTAACAACACGTCAGACATTTATAGACACATGGAAGCGCGGCATTATGGCTATCACTTATTGGTAAATGTAAATCAATACTGGCGAAGTATCCACTCCCGGTTCTCCCTGAGTTACTTCCAAAGTAGAGCCATACACTGGTCAATGCCACGAGTAGTTGGTGCGGCAGGTGTAGATCTGGTTGTATCCGCGGGGTGGAAACTGTTGTGCTAGCTAGTGCCGATACTACGCGAAACCGTATCCCCGTAGGAGGAATTTGTTACTCATGCATACGGGCGAACGGATGAACTCTTGGTGTTTGCAGGCTTTATTCTAGGCTAATAGAGCCAACACCTCTCACGGATTCACGGATTCTAGGACCGACACACAGGATCAAATCTTTTCCCAAGCTTCCTATTCTCGTCGTTCAATGGCTTTGGTTTTTCGCAAAACTTTAGTGGAAATAGTAGTGCCATACTGTTGCTTAAGCTTTGCCACAAGGGGAGTCACAAAAATAAGCGTCAAAATGTGTTTTAAATATAGCCATATGTCATCCATGGACAACCGCAAAAGGGAGACTATTAAATGTAGAAAACACCAATTAACCTGCAGGCTGAAAAATTGAAGGGACTTTATAGTTCACTCCGGTGTACCTTGCGGTCAACGGTGGAAAAACATCAGCCAAACGTTGTTCAAATTAGGCGCATGCAACTGTCCGATCTCCTCAGGGGCAACGATGATATGAGTTGAGGAGCTCAAGAATCGACCGACGAGTATCCCAGTCAACAGATTTTGAGCCTGCGACAATTGTCGTAGTAGCCACCTGGAATGGCTCAAATTAGGGTACGTCCTTCTCCAATTCTGGAGAGAAAATCTGGTTGCCGTCTTCAAAGTGCGATCAGAAGTAGGCTTCATATGCGACTAAAAGTATGCGCACGTTCAAACGCATATAATTACGCGAAGAACAGCGGACTCCTTTTGGAAACGCTTTTCCTAATGGCGTAAGAAGGACAACCAGATAATCAAGTCTATTTTGATGTCAAGCTTTGAAACCCCTTCTGATCATTTCCAATCATGCACGACAGGAGATTGTATTCCCACTGCCTGCAGGATATTCCAGCAAAACCAATTAGTGTAGAATCTGGGCAATAAGCAATCAACCGTTTTCTAGATTAGCTGAAGAAGCGTCGCCTTTGTCAAACGACTGACAAAATATCAGTAAACATTTTCGGCTAAGCTAACCGACAGTTATTTTAGGATCACTGAATGCAAATCGTCTACTCGAAAACTATGAAGGTGTTTCCCTTGTTCACAAATTCACGAACGTCTGTCTTCGCGAATAGCAAGTTGGCTAAGTGCTGTTAGTAGTTCTTAGGTTTGATGTTTACATACTCCGATGATACCAAATTTCGCCGCCAAAAACTATTCTCAGAGATGTCACATGTGAATCGCTCATTTTATTTTACTCGCCAAATTGAATTTGTAAATTCTTGTTCTGAATGCACGCGACCTCTGCGCATGCAAATTTCAACAAATGTAAGATACTTGCGTAATTGTTGCGGAAAGTTCATCAGGCTGCGTGTCATTTGAGTGACAGCTGTGCATACATTATTCACCCTACATTCTTTCTTTCTCAATGGGAGTTCATATTTTATCTAGGGTATCATACTAGTGGGATTCCATGAACAATATATTGCTTCGTAATTTGTCTGGCCAAAGAAGCGAATACCCACCGATATGCAATACTTTTAGACAGTCGCACTTTTTTCCGCCTGCGGGTAAGGTCAACCAATTTTCAATACAGTTGACATATAACAAGGCGATTCAGAAATATTTCTCGCAAAAGTCTCCCTTTCTTAGGCAGGTTGAGCATTGCTCATTTAGAAGGGGATGGTATCCATGACGTATAATATCTTTGCACCACCCTAATCACTCAGTCGGTCGTGGTGAGCATAACTGTGATTTCAAAGTTGAACAATTTTAGCTTTGTAGCTCAGCTCACGCGGCCGTCTAATGTTTCGGAGTAAGACAAGTAAGTTCGTTCTGCTATGATTAAGTGTTCCGTGTTGTGTTCATTGTCACAACCATTTTGTTGAGGTCTTATTATTCAAGCCCAAACGAATTTATCAGTAAAAAAATCGGGACCATGGCCGAACATGATTGTCGGCCTGCTCGACGAGCCTGGCAATTGGAGTGCAAACGTTTCATTATTGATCGAGGTGACGTTTTCAGGGCAGGTTTGAGTGTGTAGGTATGCTGTTGCCACAGGCCAAATAACGGTTATTTTTCAGGTGGAAACTAAACACAGAGTACAAACGGGGAATTCACCTGATTCGCTCGTGAAAGTCAAATTGATATACAAATGAGTCAATTTTTCGGAATCAGTACAATTTGGTTTCAAGTAAAACATAAGTTTCACGCATTTCGGAGACGACGCCTATCTGATGAGCCCCAAGAAGGGGGAAACCGATCGTGAACTTTCGGAGAAGCTCCAGCAACCTTCTGAGTAGTTTCGCTTATGAAAATGAGAAGCCCTATACGTTAGGATAGAAAACATCAACTTGCACTTAGACAAGTAGTAGGTCTGATGCACCGGCAAACAGACGCCAATTAGACTCCCAGTGAACAATGGGAATTAAGTTGCTGCAGGTGTGCTCTTCTAATCGACCATTTCTTTGTGGCTTTCAATAAGGTTCCCTTATGAGTTGAAGTAACTAAAATGTAGCCACCGTGGTTAAAAAAATCCTTTTTGCATATCCCATTTGAAATTGAGATCCCCATTGCTTCGATTTGTGCAACTGGTAATATATCTTCCTGTCGGTGGTAGGTTTTTGTAGGCCTATTTGTACCAGGTTATCATACACGAATGCATAAAATAAAGCCGTACACATCTTGCGATTTTTCGATTTCGCAAACCAGATCCCACGGTAAGTTTTCAGTGGTTTCGAGGTTATCGGTGTTCCCCAGGAAACTCAATTGGATTGGGACCTCTTAAAGTCGTATGGAAGGCGGTCAATAGACACTGTTTTGAATGGATCAGTGAGCCTCTCAGATGGTGTTCGTGTGGTCACAACTAGTCTTTTTTCGTCCCATTGACAGTCTAACATTATAAGGTCATCGAAGAAGCTAGAAGTTTTCCACACGCTCTGCAACATGGAGCGAAGTTGAAGAAACAAGCATATATTTCTCCGGCTTTCGGTTAGTACATCCTGTAAAGTTTGTGGTCGATCATTATAAGGTTTTCAGTTTTTGGGCAAAAACACACTTGCGGTATTTCACTAGTCCAATCCCGTACAACCACTTTGCAAGTGAAAATACTGTTCACATGGATTGCGAGACTATGGTGACTTTGTCATATCTGAGTTCATGATTTTGGATAAATTCCGGTCAGGCTATCGTAAAAAAATCAAGTGATGCAATTAATCATCCACTACCTAAGTACCGGTTTCATCTGGATTCCAAATGCTAGTTCATGTGATTACATTCTCGCACTGGTGAGTGCGCGTTTCTGAGGTCAATGTTTTCGGTTGAGTGGAAAATTCATTAAAATTCGAGCTCCACGTTCAACGGGAGATCTAAGGCCGCTTTGATTTGCGATACTTTTCTATCCATTGTGAATTGGTACATTAACACACACTGCAAACAGAAGAAATGTTACCCTACTCAAAGTGGTACACAAGTTAACTTTGAAAAGCTTTGCTTTGTTCCTGAAAACTTGAACTTTAATCGCAGCCGCTGATACCCAATTTCCAACGAAAAATATATGTAGTGAGGTTGAAGGCTGACTAATTGTATTAATTCGCAATCATTTGGTAAGCAGCGGGACTAGAAAACCAGAGCAACTAGAGATTTGCTACCAATTGCTGTTGGTGCAAAATTCCCACAGCGTTCATCTTCCCGATGGGTTAATATATTTTTGTCGTATTCATATACCACCGTCATTTGTTAAGAAATCGACAGTCATTGTTACTAAAAGAATTAAATGGCTGCAGCAAGTCACGCTGATAGGCATCATTGCCAGGACATGTGGCACCACGATTATGTAGGATGGGCTACGTATGCACGTAGCATTTCTTGTGGTCTCCCCATACTAACCGTGTGCCTATGCCTACGTAGATTTCACTTGTAAGATTTGAATGCTCTCCTTATACAATCTCTCAGTTATCAGTTCGATGTCAGGCAAACGCTTTCAGAAAAACAAACCGCCGAATAAAATGTGTTGAAGCTTGTCGACCCGTCCTTTTGCGACAAGGAACACATCCAGTGTAACTGATGTACACCCTCGTACGTTACACTACGAAGACGAGCAGCTGTCCTCAAAGCATTTTCCATAAATATGGTTCATAAGTTGCTTGTCGATCAGGTTGCTGTTGATCTGTCAAAGGCGATATATTTTCTATGACCTGATAAGCGCGGAGGATGACGAAAGCACTGTAATCCTGCTTAGTTTTCTGTCCACACATCAGGAAAATTTCGAAGCCTACGTTTTGTACGTCACCGGGTCTTCAGGAGATGGATGACTAACTGAGATCGAGGCTGACTTCATCGTCAGGCAGTCGATTTGCCAAATAGGTCAACAGCTGGCAGTTAAACTTGTGAAACAATGAGTAGTTTGGTAATACAAAGGGCTGTTCATCAGTTTCTCGTCACACTCCTCTTAATCCGAAATACGCATGTAGCCACCAGTCCAGCCCAAATGGGGCCTTGTATATGTGGAAGGCAAAAGGGTTAAGATCCAAACAATGGTTACTCACAAACTGAGCAACACCCACTAATCATTTAAGGTTTGTCTGATTTACAAATGAAGGTACGAATACTTGCAGCTGTTACTCATACATTGGGATCTTAACCTGTGCGGAACTCCTACGGGGGGACAGCTTTGTGGGAAATGAACGACAATTTCGAGTTAGTTCTTACATGCCTAGAGAACGCAGGTTGCAGTGCCATTGTACTGGGGGTCAAACTCACAAGCTTCCGGTCAGTGTTTGGAACTTCTGCCGTTCGGCCGTGAGCGACTCAAGAGCAGAATGGGTAACACTCAGTAGGAGTAAAAAAATTTAGTCAGCAATCGGATAAATTGCTGACTTAGATAGAAATTTCTGGCTGATTGGAAAGCCGGATGAATGTAGTGCTTTGGATCTCGTGTTCGAGAGAGAAAAACACCGCAACCAGTTAGACGATTGATGCATAGGTGTACGGAACTTTTGACCGATTGACAAGCATAAAACTGAAAACGAAACATGGACCAGCAATACCCAGTGAGTTCGGCCACATAAAATGACACTCCCGTTTAAGTAGGATGTACTTATGGGTTCAACACAATGTCTGTGGATCGGTGAGCCATTCATTTATAAACCGCTTAAACAATTAGTGGTCATTCTTTTCTTTCCATTTGGCTGCTATTATTTTCCGCTGCAGGATACGCATGTAAAATGTCTCAGCTTCGATGTGATTTCCTGGGAAGCATCAGTTGTGTAGATCTAATACTTGTAAGCTGTTAACCAGAGGGTGGGACGTTCTTCATTTTGTGAAAAGCTTCTTGGCACTTTGAACACCAGACCCAGTTTGCCGCTTTTAATACGAAGGCGTTAAGGAGTACCCGTAGTTCATGCAATCGTGGAGCGAGATTTTCTGTAGTAGTAACCTCGATCAAGACGTTTTGTCACGCGGTGTTGGCAAATGGCCGGTGGCTGGGATTTTGCTTCGGTCCACGAATAGAACCGCACGGTGTATAGATTAACTAATGTGCGTGGACTGAAAAGCATAAATGATCCATTCTGAAGACGAACACGTAAAGCATACACTCCGATCCACTCAAATACTTTGCTTAGGTGATTATACTGGTCTATGGTTATGAACGCACAACAATGACATAAGCGTTGGTCATTCCAAAAATCACCGCTCTCACTCGTTCAAATATAGCTCACGCACACATTATCTCTAACGACAGGCAGTTTTCGCGATCGGAAACCATCACAAACTTTTGCAGCAAGTAATTGTTCGGAGAAATCGTTAACCACAACTCTTAAATGTCCATCAGAACAGTGCGTTTTCGATAAGAATTCATCCCGATTTCAAGTTTTCTAACAAATCTTTAGGAACTGTTTGAGCACACTGATGCGTTTCTTGTTCTGCGCCGAGCCCGGTACAAAATCGACCCAGTGGCACAGACCACGGTTCGTCTTTGTGACAACCACAGAGGGGGCCTACCTGGACAAGCATGTCGCCGAGTTATTACCACAATGGTCGCAACCCTGAATTCAAACAGCTCTGACTAATACAGAAGAACTCTTAACTCTTGAAAGTTATTGTGTGTTGGACGCACGGACTTTAGAGCAACTTTGTCGACAGATTCTTTTACATCCCATGTGAATTTCCGACTACCTTGGACTTGATGAACTAGCTCCATAATGTTGGAATTACACTCAGGGTCGGGTTATTTCCCTAATCTCCAAGGATGAAAAACCAGGATTTTGAATTTTTTCCTTGTGATCGTCACTGAATTTATTGCCATTACCGAATTCGAGAGACAAGATGAATTCTTTTTAGAGTGAACGCCTAAAATGCCCGAACAACCCAATGAAAACCCCAGTTCCATGATGGGGAAATAATTTCAATCATGCAAATGCTACACAAGAAGCAGATAAGCACTTTCGAAGCTCTTTCCACAAGAAGCTTCGGAGGTTTCGGCTGCTGTAAGTTTTAGTTTGGTTATAGAATCATCAAGATGTTGTGGACCTGGAGAATTAACCTTTATTTCCTGCTCATTTTCGAACCTAAACTCAGTGACCACCTCCTTGACACGTTTTGAGCTGAATCTTTGCAGTTAGGCACTATTCCAGAGTGAAAAATAAATTGGTTTATGCTAACCATTTTCAAATTTGTGGAACCGCTTATATGTTGCAATGACTATATATGAACCTAGATGCTGTGCAAGCTGGTCGCTATGGTTATGTAAGACAACAAGGACAACCATTCCTGCATTTGTAAATTGCTTTCCATTGCAGCCTGGTACTTATCCTTCGCTGATTCGTTATACCCGGTTCAACTGTACTTTTGCAGCTATGATCGCAGTCTCAGAAAGGTCATTTATGCGGATGCGCTGGTGAGCTGTGCCATCAATCCCTACCGTCGTTAAATAGATTAGATGTAATGTGTGCACTGCACCCAACCAGGAAAGTGAACCGAACCTTTTCTGCCTTTAAAAGCTGGACGTTCTCATGCATCCTCTTGAACTTTCCTGCATATTTGTTGATTACTGCACAAAAGTAAATGAATTCGGCAAATCGGCTCCACAATTTGCGTGATAAACTTCACGCCCCATCAGATGTGGGGGCGGAGCATGGACACCAGAACATAGACTACTCACATGCTTCAGCAGTAGTATACACCGTTACACTTGTAGCAGCACCCACGCTGTGCACTTCATTAGGGATAATTTTGTACATTTGAGGGCTGTGTTGTAATTCGCCTCATAGTAACTGAACAAGAAGAGGAATCCACTTATAAGGAATTGTCGCCGTTCGGAGCTGACATCAGAAATCGACCATACCAAGACGATGCGTGAACCCGATCGTGACAATGGGTGGGAAAGTCATAATTGTGCGACATTGGAGGGTTAAAGCATCTCTAAGTCATCCATCTTTTGGTTCTTTGTAATCCCCCAAAAGTTAGGGCATCTACTTGCGTCCATGCAATAAGCACTTATCCCGAGGTTCTGAAGTGCTCAAACTCTCGCAAAATATTTCCCTTGTTGTGTACAGGGTTGACCACATACGCAACATCATTGTTGTGATTGAAAGAAAACTTCAAAACTGTGGGGGAATCGGCCACAAATCTAACATAAATTAACGATAAAATGGGCTTCTCCTTCGACCGTCATGCAACATAAATGATAGTTGGGCTTAGCGTTATTGTTAACCAAAAAATATCCCAAACGTTTCATATCTCAGTGTGATTTGGCCAAGGATCTAGAAAAGGCACAAAGCTCTTGAAATGTGGTTATCATTCAGGACTCATCAGACATTTTTCAAAATGCCAATATAACTACTACTGTGGTTTAACAAACGTGTAGATTCAAAACGTTGCGCATTTGAAATCAAAACTACTTGTCCGTTTGACAAAATATGCATCTCAAAGAATAGCATCTCAGTGAGCAAGGAAGTATCAACCACGCTATTCGGAGGTTGCTTCCCATCTGGAAAATTCGGTGAATCACATTTTATTTCATTCGGTAAGGGGAGTGAAAACTTCTGGGAGATTTACCATAGTTAATTTGTCGTCGGTTGGACCGCAGACACCGGTAGTAGGGCCTTAATTAATTCGGTGATTTAAGTTTGAAAGAAGTGCTTTTTTTCCAAGTACAAGAATATTTCCATGTTTGATGCTAAAACTAGATTCTAACAAACTTTTCGTCTCCCTGTTCTCAATTGCACTCCTCACTATACTAGGACTTAGACATCAGATGTTATGATATTACTCCCCTTTTATTCATTTCTAATCTCCACGCTTTTGAAAAAACACCGTCGTCGGCTTGGTACCCATAGGCGCAGTCTTCGGAATTTCGTACCCATAATTAACTTCAGACCTTACTGTATTTTTTTGCAGGACGTGTTGTTTCCTCACCGAAGTTGAATGTCGATTGCCTAACCTGATCATAAAAGCTACTGAATCTTCAGTAATCACCTTCTTCCCTTGCCAGTGCCAACCACTAGGGAAGTAACTGCTGCTTCAAAATACACACGAATTTGTTGTTTCTCATAATATGGTTGACTAATAATAATAATTATAATTATAATTATAATAAGGTAAAACATTCTTAAGGGTGCTGAAGATTCTTTAGCAGGCAATGACCAGTTTTGCTAGTGTCGGGGTCAACATATAGGTGAATTACCTGAAGTTAGCCAAACATCACAAATATATTCTACGACGTCTCGGGTGTCCTCCCAACCGAAACGGGACCAGAAGCTCACCGTTGTTACCTTATGATGTGTTCTTCATTTGTGGATTGTGTTACGACCTCCCTGTCGCATAATTTGGTGAACAATAAAGGTTTCACCGTTTTGATGCTTTCCTGAATCGTAACATCTCATTCGCTTAACGCCAAAGTGATCCACGAAATATATTTTCCATTTAAATTAGCTCACATGTTTCTAGAATGACTTGCTGAAATAAAGGATGCTACTTTTCTACTATTAAGCCTGTATTCGGAGCGACACCTACCTAGAATGCCTTGTTAATTTCGATTTAGAACTGATTTTCCGAAACTAGACAGCAATGTTCCGGTAAAGAGATAAATGCGCAGCGCCATTCCTGAATTACATATACAAATGCAGTTTCAAAGTGCATCCTTTCACGAAGCCTAGGCATTTTTCTCGTTGAGTTCGGAATTCCATTCAAAAGCACCCTTATAGCAATGGGACTGTTTTGATACAAACTTCAACGCAGTCCCACAAGTTGAGAGCATGCCGAATCGCGTTTCGTCTTCAGAGGCTGTATGCTACTGGGTGTTCGATGGACGAACCACATCTGAGGCAGTTTCCAACAATGAGGACTATAAATATCGGTATCCTATCTATCCATCACCAAGTGTTTTGAGAATGCGTCCTCATGGAATCACTGTCCTACTCTTATTCGGAATGTTATATACGAATGCGTTAATGGAATCCTCAGCAGATAGCAGGTAAAACAGTGCTAACATTTTGCAAAAAACAATTGAGTGAATCGCCACAACGCACATTCAACAAAAGCCTGGATGGACAGTGGAATAACCAGCGGAAGAAACGCTTCACATTCACCCTGTTGCTCAGTATATCACAATCTGTGAGTTTCTTATGGATAAAAATAATTTTAAGCTTTATCGAGTTTTCCCACTCTACAGACCAGGATTACGAATGAACTGGACCATGCTGTTGGATACAAGTCTGCCATACTCTTGGGTTTTGGCGAAAAAATTAGACGAACCAATCATTCAACAGCCAGATGTATGTCGCACGTACCGAAATGTC
This sequence comes from Opisthorchis felineus, assembly GCA_004794785.1. Classification (NCBI taxonomy): domain Eukaryota; kingdom Metazoa; phylum Platyhelminthes; class Trematoda; order Opisthorchiida; family Opisthorchiidae; genus Opisthorchis; species Opisthorchis felineus. The sequence continues at coordinate 320,605 of SJOL01006087.1, forward strand.
GAATTGAAGGGTGGTTGGCAAACACTCCAAATAAGGGTAAGTTTCCATTTTCCCAAACGGCATCTGAGTAACAGATTAGCGAGTTCCAAAAAACTGAAACATGGCTAACTTTTCTTGTCGTTCGGGAGTTTTCTGATACTCCTGACTGGGGCGATAACTTCGATGGCGTAATAGGTATGGCACCCCCTGCCGAGGATGCAAGAGACTTCTGGACACAATGGAAGACCTATTCAGGCTATCACAAACCAGTCTTGAGGCTTCAGTTCAACAAGTGAGTCTCGAACCTCCGTGCATGTTATTTGGTAGGTTGCATCTTTCCGCACCGTGTTTTGGCACCTAGATCATCTACAGTCACCAAAATGTGGCCTGCAGTTCCCACGTCATTATGGATGGTTTGCAGACAACGCAATGCATTTCTGACTCTTAAGCGTGCCAACATGTTTGCCGGACGTCTTCTTGCAGTTCCCGCGAGAGTGAGAATAAATCGGCGACAGCTTCTCCTTCCAGGCCTGAATCCAGCTTGCTTTTCTCAAGTCACGCTAGTAAGCACTTTCCTGATGGGGGTGGAATAGGTTGCTCGAAGATTATAATTACAATGGGTGGTAAGCCAACTCCCATGCTGTTGCCACATTCCGAGCGTGTGATTTTTTTAACATACTCACTATTATCTACTCAGTCCAGTTGTCTCGAACGGATCCATTCACCCGGAAGTTCGCGTCCCCTAGAAACTTACTTGTTATCGTACATAAATTACGCGAAAATGACGTGAGTTAGTTAAATTCGGTCGGGCTTTTTTATTAACATTTACAGGTTTTGTTTTATCACTGGTTGCTTGGAACAGCTTTCGCTGAAATATACTGCTTGGGCACCCCATTGACTGTATCTAGTTATCTGGAATTGACTTGCTTCCCAGCGATTTTGTGCGTTAATCTCGTTTTTCTAATCGGTTCAGAGACACCCGTTTAGCTTATATTTGAAGGGATGCTCTGAAATAAAGTGAATCATCTACCATATCTTTAGATTTTCAGAAAAAATGTAGCCGAAAGCATATTGGGATTCCTTGAACGAAGAGTTTTGAATTTTGGATTACAAGTTCCCTTTTAGAAGTCCTTTGAAAATTAAGATGCATTAATAGCTGGGACACTTAGGAATTTAAACTAGTCGTTCGCGTTCCCCGAAGCCTTCTTTGAAATAAAAAGTAAATGTGATATCGTGTATTTGTATTCTTTGTTTGACTTAGAGTTTGCTGGTGTTTCTGCAGTCAATTGAGAAAATTTATGGGTATTCCATTAGCCCACCCAGATTGAGTTCTCTTGCGTGTTCGTAAAAAAGGACGGTGAAAATAAGCACTTTGTGTCCTTGGTTACCACCTCTGAGATGAGAATAATTACGGCTTATTTATCGCATAACGTTCGACGCGATTGGACTGAAGTGCATTAACTTGGGATGGTTTGCCATGCTTAGCAACTGCTAGATACCCATGTGTCATCCACCAAACGATTCAAATCAAATTTACTGATAGAAAGATGCCGGACAAACACAGCCACCAGGCCTTCTTCAGTAGCCTTGAAACAAAGGTGGAGTCTGTTACCAAACATTTACCACCGAAGTAGACTTAATAGAGATTTCGTCCTGTAAATAGAACCAAACCGCCTAAAGGCTGAGAAGCATTGTACACATGTTTCATCCTTTTTGGGGATCATTAGCGGTGCGCATCCCACAAAACTCCATGGTGCCTCGATTCACTGACTGCCCAGTCAATAGTCTGAAATCTCAACCGGTCAAACATAAGTGGCTGTGTTGCGTGTTAAGCGTTTAGCTTAGCTGCAGGGATGTTACAATCTTAAGGCTACGTAGATTTTTGTGAGACGCGCGCTATTTATGGTTTTCAGTAGGGATGAAACAGGTGCACATCAGTTCTCTGCTTTACGGCATCGACTTGTTTTACTTACAGGAAGCACTCGCCATTAAAAAATTACAAAGTCTTTTCACCCTAACAAAACCACAGTTGTTACACGGTAACTCCTACCGTGCTTGAGCCACCACGTATCTTCAAACATTGGAGAATCCTATGTTTCGGGCTCTGTGGTTCCCAATATTATTTGGACTGATCGTGAAGCTACCCAGAAAGTCTCATCACCTTTACGTGATACCCTCGCAGACATCGAGTTCTCCTGGTAATCATATGCAGGGTAAAATGATGACGCAGGAGAAACCTTGGTGAATCCATCCCGCATTGTCGTGGTGACTCACAAAAGATGTATCGGCAGTGCGCAGCTGTGGACCATGGAGAAATCGTCCAAGGGAAATCCAAAAATGGTTTGACCAGGACTGTCGTTCGTCACATAAGTTTATTCTATAAACCACTGGTGGACCAACCCTCACTTTTGACAGCTAGAGTTCATTGTCCATACGGGATGAAGCAACAAGTCGGTTCTTTGAATGGCATCTAATTCGATTTTTGATACAAGCAACCCGAACCAAAAGTTGATAAAGTGAAGCCCGGTTGCCAGCTTTACTGCACTCAAAATTGTAAGCGGGAAACTACGAGCTGCACTGGCTCCTTGAAGAACACGCCTTCGCCAAACCCTATGTGCATTTCCGGAGCACCCTGAGTGCTACAAACGAGACAAGCTTTCCAGATGCAAGCGTATCGTAGTTGCTACAGACTACCACATTTGAATCCAGACTGGACTTTTAGTTCATTTGGTGGCATCCTGTAATCCGTTTGGTACATCTGATTTGTGCCCAAAGTATCAAACTTCGAATCACCCAAATCAATACTTATCAACTAACACATTGCTATAAAGGAAATAATAAATGGGTCAAATGTCAGACCTTGGAATTTTGCCGAATTGTTCTCACCGCTTCCAGAAACGCCCATTCCAGTGGGCATCCCAGGGACATGTAGCCTGCAGTGATCAATTTGATGTACCAATCTCGAGTGGCATTGACGAAGTCTGGCGATACATGACGAACATCTACGCTTGAGTTTAGTTTTATTCCGAGAAGAGTCCTTTGTCTTTAGTATGAATGTTCTGCACAGCGCATCAAGCGTTTCGATGTAATTCGATATGTTCACCTTCTGAAATCGAGTTATTCATCTCAGTTTTGCATCCGTGATAGGTCTTAACACTCCAGTTTATTCAACGTTTCGAAGCCATTAAATTTATGATATTTTCTTTACTATTTCCAAATTCAGGGAAATGAGAGGAGAGGTAAGATACTCTAAGATGACAAAGGCGGCGCTGGAAGCAATACCAGGATTTCCTTGCTCTTCTGATGAACGCTGGTCAATAAGTGTTACAAGGTGAGTGGCCAAATGTAATTATAAAATTTTCGTTTATATTCAGGCGCCTTCATTGTTAGGCTTATTGGAATTCATCAGGAACCTCGGTCCAAACTAAACTCACACACTCACATCATGCTGAATCTTATTGACTGATTTATTTTATTCAAGCGGGCACATCCGTTCATCATCCAAACCAACCCGGAGTATCAAAGTTATCCGGAGTAATTAAAGCATCTCCTTCTTGCAAACAAACAGTGAAAATTGGTTACCGCTGATCATATAACAGCGCGGGACCTAGCTCAAGCTATCAAGAAACTACCATGAGATCCTCTAAAATAGATAAATATTACGACAAGCTGCCATGGATCTAAATGCTGACTAAGTTCCAATAACACACAGATTCATATTCACCGTTTTGCAGTGTATATTTAGGGGGAACACCACTTTGTCTGCAACGGTGTGAAATATCGTTCGAGCTTGGACGGGCGCGGGCATACTTTCCGGACACAAGTCAAGACTCGGTACTTTCAGAATGGACAGATGCTCAATTTGACCATGTAAACAATGCTTTACATCTACAAGAAGGATGGTTACATAGCGCACTCTATATACGAATCGGCAACACAATTGTTACCTGGTTGCCAAAAGATCATATTCAACATGTGAGTAAACTACTTTCAAGAATTTCGAATTCACCTGCGGTCCTCTTGCTTGGCGCTTAGTTTAAAATACACTCAAATTACTTAATCGTATCTTCAAAGCAGTCCAGACCAACCAGGAATATTCTGCATGTCACAAATGCTACTCTTCAGAACAAACTAGATATTTCATAAGATCATCGAATTCCCTAGTGTTTTATAGGCCTGCAACGACTTCCTGAACGAAGTGTATACTGTTTTGAAAATTGATATTGGTGGTAGAGGCTACTACGTCTGAACGATTAGTAATCTAATTAAGTCTTGCGTACATTTCCAGCTTGGGTCGTTGCACTGGATTTGCCTGCTCCGAACACCTGCTTTAATGGCTTTACCGCCGTCACATGACAGAATCTAACAGAAGTACTCGCCACTATCTCACCAGTAGAGAGATACAGGTCGCCAGGAATAAGGTTGTTAAGCTTAGGTGAGACTGCCTCGTCAAATCACTCGTAGACAATGATAACAAGAGAACAAAATAAGGACAGTCAGACAATCTATTTATGTTCGACAAGTAGACTGGTAAACTCTCACTTCCTTTCCATCTCTACCTGCACGGAGCTTGTGTGCAATGACGTTTGCAATGCTGAACCTGGGAGCACCTACCTTCATGTGGATTGCGCCGATTTTGTCAATAGTGCGGTGGATGATACAATTTGTTCCAGTAATGCTAATTTGTAAGAAATTTTCACTCGCAGCTGGAATTCTGTTAATTTAAACCTACCTATTTTTCGTCAGGTTCCTCAAAACTCGTGCGACTTAAAGATAACTTAGCACAATAATCCGCTCATTGTTTTCATTCAATACTAACGACCGCTTTACCGCTTTAGGATATCATGTAATCCGTAATCCCAACCGCCTTCAACTTCCTTCTATTGTACATGCATACTGATTTTTCCACAGTACACCCGAGGTGAAAGAACGTACACAATTAGTGGGGTCAGATTCCATCAAAACTATTGGTTTAGTCTTGGTGTTGATTTCCTTTATAAACTTGATCTCTATCTGGATCCCCACAATAAGCGAATCCACCTTCAGCCCGCTGAGTAACTCAAGCAACCCAATTCGTCAGATCCACTGAGCGTTTTGCCCCACACCAACACGCGTAATTTGTTTGTCGTGCCTTCTACCTTCTGGAAGGCCATCTTTCGAATGCCTTTCTGACGTGCGTGTGTTTTCACAAATAAATTGTCCCAATTTCTGTGTTTCCTGATTGTCAACTGCCATAAAACTTCCTGCTCTCAAACTTAAATACGTAACACAGTTTCTGTGCAGGATTCTGTGAATACGGATACCGCCAATTCCAACGTAGTGAGCTTATCTGCTGCGTCAAAGCTTGGTTTCCTGGGGCCAGCGAAAAAAGTCACAAGTTGAGCTCAACATATACATAAGGTGGTGCGGTTGGTGAGAAACACCTCAGAGAAATTTATCTTACCTCACTGAGCTGAAAACATTATTTATCAATAAGAACCGTCGATACACATCTTCAAACTCAAATGGTTTTAGCTTGCTCTTCGGCACGTTAACAATGGTGCAACACACACAATCTCCGTCTTTGTTCATCCGAAGAGCTGACGTAGGTCCCTTCATGTACAGATTGTAAACAAGTAAATGTCTGGAGAGGTGTGAGCTTCTTGTTCCAAGAGAACGTCTCCACTCGTTGGAGTCATTTTAAGGGATAAAAACACCCAAGGTGCATTTTAGTAGCACATGAGATGTGAATTTAATCGGACGATTTGTTTGGAGTTGATGCTATGCCCCATATTTGAAGATTAGGTAAGAGGCCACAGATGATTACAATGTCCCTTCAAAGTTTTGAATGTCCAAGTTGATCCGAGTCCTCCAACCTTGATGGCATTTTTCCAGGCCCAAGCCAGTACCACCACTCTAACACTTACAACCCTGCTTATCTCAGCTTTTATTGGAATACATCTCGCCCAGTGGCAGAAAATAAGGTTTTCTCTACTGAGAACCACAATTTGTCTGATTTGAAACGCTCGACGGTCGCCAATCCACCTGTGCAGTAACCATGATGACGGAAAATACCCCTGGAACAATTGAATCTGAAGTCACCAGCCAACACTTTCTTTTGCCCCCAGGATCGCATGTATCTGCAGCTTTTCACCGCTAAAACCAGTCTATAAAATAAGGCTGTCTCCGCAGCGAAATCAAACAACTTTGATTTGGGAAATCCTAGTAGTCAGAACTATGGCAGACTGGCGCAAACGGATAGATGTATAAAGGGCGCTCCACCTCTTCGAAAAAGATAGAAGAAGATTCGTTAGTGAGCACTTGCGTTGATCATAGGCAGCAGCACACCAGTGGTGCGTGCTAAAGTTTAACTTCCATAATGCTTGCACTAGGCAGGTCATGCTCAAAACTTGGCGGACACATCGTGTATGAATCTGGCAATATGTTACGTGGCGAGTGCTTCACATTGGGTTAAAACGCCAAATAATCCCCTGGTTTAATATCCTTTTTTAAAGCGACAACAGAAGGTGAACTTCAAAAACTGCCACAACTTCTAACTTGGCCCCAAAGAAGTTCCCTTCCCAGTTACTGCGCAATTATGCGGAGGAGCCGTGATGGTAGGTAATCCCATAAACCGCCATGACAGAGCAGCACACCGATAGGAGTTATGCGTGTTATCAACTAATTTAAATGCAGTCGTATCGCTTCGTCGGCTGCAAGGAAATGGTCAAAATAGTACACTTCCTTAACGGGAGACGCTTAACCAGCTTGAACTCTGCGAGCAGATAAGGCTGCCATTATTTCATACGCTGGTCCGGCCGCTCTTGTCGCCCTTGACAAACAAGTACGCGCACAATACACTTAAATGCGGTTGCACTCTTGAGATCTAGAATATTTACTGGATATTCCCGGCTAGAACCGCACTATAGTCGTTTCAATATAGACCGTGAAAACAAGTGGGGGAGAAGGTAAGCAATTGCTGCCTCCGCCCTATCGGTGCCCTCCGCAGTGGTGGGTTCATTTATTGTATATAATTTATATTATTATCCACACACTGAATATTTAAATTTGGCCGCATATACAATCAGGGTTGCAAAAGTAACAGACAATATGGTCACCGATCTAAGAAATCAATCTGACTATCACAAATGCACTGATGGGATGACACAACCAAGCATGAATCATCCCCAATCGTGTAACTTACCCGTTCGGCATGTCGTACTTTAATCTGAATACTTCAACAACAAAAAACACCGGACCAAATACCGTATTATGCTGGAAACTCAGTGATTCGCCGTCATCATTATCATCATCATCAACGTATCCAGCAAAGTCAGCGTTGGCACTGATACTTCACTTTGGTACAGCCACAAACTTTATCCAGTAGCACTTAAAGACAGTGAAAGGAAGGTAATAGAGTGGGCGAGGTAGAAGACGGGGTGCTGGCTTTTGCAGGCATTCTGAGGTGGCTACACGTGGAAATGCTCAGTCAGAAAATCTAGAAAAAATGACAGTATAATCGCCACTGACTTCGCTCAACCGCTATTTATCGTAATGTCTCCAGTCGAGCGCAGGAGTGGTAACGGGAACAACGCCCTGGGATTTGGACCTCACCAACGACACCCCAATTTGATACCCTTCTGCCAAGCCATACGTTGTCTACCTCTGCACCGATCTAAACGAAGAAGGGGAGTAACACTCGTCTCGGTGAACGACATTTCGGCATGCGTACCGCATGGCTGGTCCACCGTAGCAAACGGTTCTGCGGGGGGAATACCTGCTAAACAGCCAAATACCCGCTTTTTAATTACCTCGGTACAGATTCGCTGATCCGACACCATCAACGCTTCTCATGCATTTGGGGTAAACATTTTTAAGACGCCTCACATCATTTGTCCGAAGAGGCTATGTTTCCCCACCATACAACAATGCAACCCATATTCTAACCTGCTTGCTTTGGGTGGCATGACAGCTAGGCACCAGATGGTGCTACAGCTGAACGTAACCTGGTGCACGCGACCGGTGAGACACAGTGATATGACTTTTCGACGCAACAGTTTACGTCGATTAGCAACGTTTATTCGGGCGTTTGAGATTCGCGTACTGACTTCATCAGACACTTCCGTCAGAGCTGATACAGTCACCGAGGTATGTAAAATCCTTCACAACTTCTAGTGATTCTCCTTGAATCACTAGGGGTGTGTTTGCAGACTACACGTACTGAAGAATGACGTCGGAATTCGAAGCTGCAAGTCGAATATCAAAAGATGGCATGTGGATGTTCTGGCCTTTCAACAGAGCTTGTGCTTGGGCCTGATCTTCACAGATGAAGGCGATGTCGTCTGTGAACTACAGCTCGATAAGTTTCCCCCGGTTGTTCTGAAGACATTTCAGCGTTCGCCTCATCATTTCATCAATAATGAATTTGAACAAAAAAGGGGAGCGTAGATTCCCTTTACGGGCCCCACTTTGTTGGGAAGATTTTGGAGAGCGCATCATTCATCCTCACACGTCCAGAAGTATGTGAATATATGGAACATACAGTGTTTAGCAGGTGTGATTAACGGCGCTGAACGCACCCTTCAAATCTTGGAACACGAAGAGTGTCGATAGTCTGTACGTGTGGACTTGCTTTAATGCCCGACGGACTGTTAAGCTGCAGTCCATGCAGCCCCTACCCGGTCGGAATCCTGCTTGATGCTCACGGGTCTAGGTTTCGCGTGCCACAGCCAGACGATGAAGAACCGGTGGGGCCGGGAGCATTGTTATGAAAGGAATTAATTAACATCTCTGTGGTTGCCACGTTCATTGAGAGTAGCCTTTTTGAACATGGGCACTATTATCGACTCACCTAGATGACCGAAGTGGTCACTTTCTACCAGGTAGAGGCAGATAGGCTAGAAAGTTACTGGCGTGGGATTACAACACCATCCTGGAACAGACTAAGCGGAAGGTGGTTGGAACCAGGACTCCAACGACACTTGATGCTGACACTCGGACACTTCTGAGGCTGAAGGGGGTTCCATATTCCCTTTCGAACCTCTTGTTGAAAACCGGCATTCCGACTTTAAGTTGGCAGGTGGCCAAATGAATTGCTGTTTAAAGTACTGTGCTCAGCGATCCAAATATACCTCCTTGCTGGATGTCACAAAACCATCTTAGTCCCTGATATTTTCGCTGACAAGTGGATTCCGAGGACCAGTCGACAGTATAAAATGGAACGGCCTGCGAAAGTTTCCAGTATTTTCCGCATCTCCCGTTTTTCAGACCTTCGGGTCAACCAGTGTTCTTGGCCTGCACGGACATTCATGTTTACCTGGCCTCGTAGGAAGCGCCGGGTTGAGACGTGGTCCCGGCCAGGAGGTATCAGTTACCGGGCCTCCAGCAAACTTATCTGCCTAGCAGAGATGCAATGTTTGGATGTGATTTGTTGGGTTATACCACACAGAGTAGTTCCGGCTTTGGGCGAAACCTGGCACTTCTGCTCCAGTGGGCAACTATATCCGATATCGAACCGTGCTGCAGGCGTACGAGGAGCTGGTTCTAGTTTCGTTTGATTTAAAGATCAACTAGCTCGTCAATGGCTAAGCGAGGTGTGCGAGGTTTGCATGGACCTAAAGAGCGCAATGAAAATCAGCAGCGCTCAGTGGCTTAGATCGGAATACACGCTGGTATTCCCGAAGAAGCGGTGGGCAGTGCTCGCCCCTCCTCACCTGTAAGTAAAGACGATGTGGTTTCTTTTCATTCTGGACTGGTTGGTTTTTCACGAATTCACGGATTGCTACACGGGATCGTAAGTTTCGCCCAAGTTTCCTGGGTCGGCTTTGTTCTTATCGTTCAGCGACTGACATACACCTGAAAGGCACAAGCGAATAAAGGGTGCAGCACTGCTCTTTAAGTTCTCAGCGCGGGGCAGTATGATTGCCAGCGAAAGGACTTGCATAATGAAGTATCTATTAGTGCTTTGAACTGGGTTCTAGAAGGAGCGTAGACAACCGTCGGAGGAAGGTTATTCTACGCAAGTACTGCTTTAAATAAGAAAAAATATTCTCTAGTGAAACTGCGTTCTCTGAGCTTAAAAATATGCTTACCATGTCACAGCCGTGTGTTTGTTGCATCATCGGTGAAAAACCTGTTAGCCAAACCTTGTTCAAACAGGGCACAAGTAAGAATTAGGCCTCATCGGAGGCGACGATATTCGAGAGGAAAGAGGTCAAGCACCTCGAGGAGCGTTTTGTAGTCCACAGATTTAAGGCCGGCAACGATCTTCGTGGCAGCTCGCTGGACACGCTCAATGAGGCTTACATCTTTCGGGCGCCCTGAGTAGACAACTAGGTTGGCAAATTCAAGAAGCGGTCTGACGTAGGCCCCGTAGAGTATTTGGAAGTCCATGCGAGTAGTACGAGTGAAGGTGTGCTGCATCAACCGCAGAACGCCGAATGACTTTTGGGACGATTTCTCATGGTGCAGTGAGAAGGACATGCTTGAAGAGAGCCAGATACCCAAATCCCTTTTGGTATCTATCTTCGCAATGTCTTCCGGTCCATTCTCACCATGCGCGACATAGACGTTCACTGAGTCTCCGCCGAATGACAAATGGGCGCACTTTTCGTCATTCAGAGGGAGGTGCCAGTCCAACGACCACTGTTTTGCAGCGTCTACATCCATTTGGAGGGCACTGGCATTGGAACTCCAGGATTTCAAGTCATCCGCAAAAAGTAGTCACGGATTTGCGACAGTATCTGGGAGGTCGTCGGCGTATATCAGAAACAGCAGTGGTCCCTAAACGGAGCCTCAGGGAACTCCAATTGTGACCGGCGCCGGGGAAGAGTAGGTCGATCCCACTTTCACTCGGAATGTTCTGTCTGAAAGGAACGCCTTGATCCAGAGTAGGATTTTCCCTTGATTCCCGTAAGACTCGAGTTTGTGGAGCAGCGGGACGTGTGGGGCTCGATCAAGTGCTTTCGAGAAGTCTTAAAATATGGCATCTGATATAAGTCACTCGTCTTCGGCTTGGGTTAAGCTGTCCATAAGTACGAGCATGTTCGTCACGCAATAATGATTTGGGAGAAATCAGCGTTGAACTGGAGATATCAAGTTGTTGGTAGTGGGGTGGTCTGGGATGACTCGCTTCAGAATGCGTTCCATCACCTTGCCTGGCACGTTAGTGAGGCTTATGGGCCTGTAGCTGCCAGGCGATAGTCGGTCACCAGTTTTGTAGATTTGTGTGATAATCGCTTCCCTCCAGGAAGAGGGAAGGTGGCCTTCCTCAAGCGACTGACGAAACACCAGGTAGAAATGAGTTGCTAGTTCCTTCAGTATCCTTGAATGGACTTCGCCGGGCCCCAACTTGCAGAACGGGTTGATCTTGTGCAAGAGTTGACGAATGTCCCCCACCTTGAAAGCCAAATCGGTTAGGGGCCGTTCGCAGTTACGGCTTGACAAGAGTGGGTGTGACGAGAACGATTGGGCTGAATATATGCCTGCATAGTGTTCTATGTAGACCTCGGATACCGCTATTGGGCCCTCGCGGGTTGCCCTTTACTGTCCCCCAAGATGAACGCGGATGGCCTGCAACTTCAGCGATGTCTCATGTATATTAACAGCACATTTCTGTTTTTCCGAGCGAGATCTGGAATGGTGGCTTGTTCTCGAAATTTCCATTGGTGGATTACTCATATGCAGTGGTTCCGTTTTTTACGAAATGCCACCACATCTTCTGTGTCTTCTGTAGTCAACCTTTTGAAAAATAGCTGAGACCTCTTTTTCAGAAGACGCCGAATCCTTGTAGACAGATTGCGGCTCATCCGACTACTTGCTGGTTTTTTGGGACGATTATCGTATCAGCCTCGTGAACTTTCTGGACAATGGCCGTATATAAATCTCCCACTGAAGTTTGTACCAGTTTAACTTGTTCAAGCAAGATGCGCATTCCTGAGAAGTCTTTGCAGCAGAAGTATTGAATCCACGTTTGAGGTTCGGGCTTTCTGGCCCAGTAGCAGAAGAAAGCAACGGTCAGCACGCAGTGGTCACTATGTCCCAGTGGAGCGGTAATTATCATCTGATCTACAAAGTGTCTTTCGTTGGTGATGACCAAATTCAGGAGGGCTGGTAGCTGGCCTGCGCCGTATGTGGTGGTGCAACGACATGAGTCCAAGCGCTCTTTTGGACGACTTTGTTCAGTGCCACTGAAAACGGTCCACTTGATCGGACGCGCTGGAGCTCCATACAAGAGGCCTTTGGAGCTTTGAATTCACCTACCAGAAGGGAAGGAGTGAAGTGGTAGGCAAACTGAATCTTTAGTATCGCAAAGTTTGTTGGAAAAGCTGAGGCAGTTTGAGGACAAGCATTTTAACACTGTCTCTGCTGCCTCCAAAGGTGAGGAGCCACGGATTCACGGATTGATTCACAGGATCGAGGCTTTCGCCCAAGTTCCCCGAGATGTGTAGTAGCAGAGAGGTTAGCAAACTTAATAGCTGTAGGTCGGGTTTGAGTCCAAGGCTTCGAAGGGGCTTCTGCGGCATACTAGTGTACTTCGTTCCTTGGTGGTTTCGAGGGCTGCTTTTTATTTGCAGGGTTTTTCCGCCCCGTGGGAGCCCGGTTTGCGCGGGCCTTTTTTCCTTGAGGGACGAAGTTTTTCCCCCGTTGGCGAAAATTGCGATGGCTGCTACTGGTATCTCTTTCAATACCGCTTTTGGATGACCAGGTTTGCTGCTGTTTAAGGATTTGGGCAAGCTTCCGTCCGTTTGGTTACTTGGGCATTGTTGATCGGAACGGTGTGTCTGTGAGGCCCTGAGCGTTAGGTAGCAGCTCCGAGATGTAGCTTGTCAGTGGCGCTCCCATGAGGCTCGTTTTCGCAGAGGACTGCACCTTGAAGCCAGCCAGTAATTTTCTGACTTGGCGAATCTTATGCGGCTCCTTTGGTTGCAGTCGCCTTTCTTTCGCGTTTGTGCGGACTCCCTAGTCGCCCGCGATCAGCGTAGCCATCTGGGTGTACGAGGGATTTTCCGGTTCGTTGGGGTCAGTTTTGTGGCTTTGGCTGTCGGGATCCTGGGCGACAACTGGGTTCACAATCAAAGAGGTCAGTTTCAACAGAGTGGAGCTGGAGATCGGCAGCTTCATATTCTCAGTAGTTTAAGGGTTCTCGCAGCATTCCCCGATATCGAGGTCAACGCATGTGGTTGATCTGTCGGTAAGCTTCACCGTTTGTCTCCGCACGTCTGGCCCAGTCCAGCTCAGAAGTTGTGACTCGGGTGTGGGTTGCACTGTTGCATCTTTATTGTCTCTTACGGAAAGAAGCGCTGATAGCTTCACGTACTTTGGGCGCTGTTTCCACGTGAGGCTTGCCTCATCCCGAGCATCGCTACCTTGTATACAAGGGGTCAGCGGCGGTTGATTGGAAACTGCACTCCTGAGTCACGGCCCGTTGCATCGGCGTGCTTTAAGGAGCACAATGGGACATAACTACAATAGGTTTGGTCATAAGTTTGGGGTCGGCTGAACTGGCGCCAAGCGGAAACCTGTTTCGCACCTCCCCTTGTGGCCCAGCTCTCGCTTCTAGATGGTGATCCTCAGGTTGATGTCTGATCGTCGGGTAGATCTTTTGAATCCCAGCAGCTCGCTTTAAGATTTTCTGTACAGCAGATGAGGTGGAAAAGGTATCCAGAATCCCAAGTGTTCGTTTGCTTCCCTCCTGACGCAACCAATCTACGTGAAACAATTCGTGGTCGGGCTTCGTGATAACTTTACCAAGAACGACTGTGTCTTCTTCATTGGCGTGATTTTTCTAGAAAACGACCTCCGAATGATCGGGCTGCTCTCCCTTACGCGCCCGTCTACTAGAGACGCCGTGGCGGTCTTTAACGCCGCATCAGAGAGCTGGGTGAGTTTCTTTGCGGCCAGCGGACCCGGAATGGATAGCGCCAGGTACTCATTCAGCGAAGAACGTTCCTTATCAACTTTCGTTCATGTCGCTGTGTTCTTTGAGTTTGCATCCTCCAAAGATTTGGAAAAAAGCTCCAGTCTTGCTTCAAGTGTCCCGAATAAAGCGGAACTATCACACTGGCCATTTCGAATTTGCAGTAGAGATTTGCTTCTCCGTTTGATGGCAGTCTTCTTAGTTGTGGAATGCATTGCACCCTTAAGGTAGAGGCAGCTGGCGTAGACAAAGGGTCAGAAGAGTTAGCCAGTCGGCTTACGTGGTCGTCCTGTAAACCCGTGAATTTAAAGTGCCACCAGGCCTTGCAGGAGTAGCAATACATACCACGCCTTACATTCAACGGACACCCGTTTTGTTCACATCTGCTGTGGTCCATCGATGGCTGCGGAGACCAGCATGTATTGATTTGGATCATCATTGAGGATGGATGCAAAATAGGAACTGAGTGTGGAATAGCAGAGGTTGTCACCTAAATGTTATGTTAGGGTGAAGAAGTTCAACAAATGACACGTGCGCACTCTGTAAATCGGCTGAACAGCAAAATAATTCTTTCACAAATTTGCATGAGGAAAAAACGATACGATTTCGAACGGACCGCGCCTCGATGTGTGAAATGACTCCTGCTGTTCCAAAAATCGGTACCAAGAAGGAACAGTTTGTGATCGGAAAACGCCTGAAGCAAACTTCTCCGTTGGGCATGCTTGTCGTATCCAGGCCAAGAGGACCGCCCATTTGGGTCGCAAAACCAGCGGAACCCGGAACTTGACGGGAGGATGATTAGGATAGTCGACAAAGGCCTTTGGCTTGAAGGCCTGACTGCAAGATGGTGGTACTTGGTAGGAAATGAGACTTCATCTATATTTTTACAGAAAAAGTCACCAAATATGTTCCAACCCCTAAGCTGGAGGGCCAGGAGACTGTTAGTTAGAACCCTCTAACCATTGATCAATCTCGTATTAGGGGCTCTGTGAGTGTCGCTCGGAGACCACCCACTATAAGTCAGTGGGTCGCGGAGGCACACAAACTGTCACACCGCGTAAAGTTCAATCTCTAGCAATAACACATGAACATACCGCGACGCTAAGGATTTTGCACTAAGAAGTGACCTACCGTTCACATTGGCCGGCGCACATTTCTGCCCAGGAACGCAGGGTTTCCAGCATAAAATGAGCTAAAATTTCAAGAAAATTACAGCCTCCAAGCAGTCTGGGAACTTTGTACAGTAGCAATATCATCTTTGTTGTTATTACCATCATCAACGACAACAAAATTGCTATATCACCTCAGAGCTTACCCGACCATTATTTAGGCTTTCAGAACGATTTCGACAAACTTGTCATTTTCAGCCACCAGAGGAAAGTCTTGAGCATGCAAAACAACTTAATGGACGCTTGCTTGAGCTGAAGGATGTGTGGTGAACGAAACGCAGTTCGAAGTGAAAATAGGAGGGCCACCAGAAATGAGGGTTGCTACTCCAACCGTGGAAACAGGGCACAAAACACTATGGGTCAATTTTCTACCCTCTCCAATTTGCGGCGGTGGGCTGAGGATGCTCCTCAGAGCTAATCAGGTTCCACAATTATGTTCTTATTACAATGTAAAGCAACCGGACAGTAGGTGGAGAGCTAGCGGTGAACCAGCCTACATTTTCCTGTTTGTGAAACCCTGGCTCGTATTCTGGAGAACCGCCTGAACTCGGAAAACCTAAAACACTTTGTATGCCAGAGCAGGCAGAGAATCACTGATTCTAATTTCCCAGTGAGACTATCAGAAGAGAAATCCAGTAACCGCTGATCACTTCTGAGAAGGTGCTCTGATCAAACTGGACTGTTTATCTTGCCACATCCTTTAACTGTGAAATTTGGCTTGATGTGTGGCCTCGTGGAACTAATTCTGTGGAGTTCATCACCGCCAAGTTTAGAGAAAGGATGCGTGACGGCGCCTAATTGTGCCGCTTGTTTACCAAAGTGACGTGTAAGGCAGCGCTTGTAGATTCAAAACAGGATGTATCTATTGAGTATCAACTGTTAAATGACGTACTTATATTTATATAGTACAACAAAGACACAATAAAATAGCTCAGCAGAATGCCTCACCGTGATCTACGAAACCCTGAAAGGAATTCATCCAGTGCTTAATTGTGTTGTTTGGATTTTTCGACAACGCATTTAACTCTGGTTTATTCAAGAAAAATATTACAATTTTGGCCGATACATGTCCCGCTGCAATGCGTGATATCGCTATCACCCGTACAACAACCTAATCCCCAGCACCCACAGTATTATCTTCATAGTCGGTCCAGTGACAATGTGACGAGAATGGTGAGTTCCTGCTGCTGGTTCTATCTGATGAAAATGACACGAACATCGTACATATGCCTCAAAGTGACTGAATCTGGTCCAAGTAAGGGAATGAGTTCTAAGCACAAACCAACCACAGCTTCGAGCCACGTGAATTAGTTCGTTGTTCTCATGTGACAAGTGCTGCCGTTTGCTTACAAAACAAAACAAAGAGGCCATCTTCGGAGATTGTGCTAGCGTGTGCGTACAAATTTTGGACTACTTGGATTCGCCATACAATGCAGTCATTCAGACTACTATTTTGTATTCAGTAGAAGGGATCTACCAGACAATTTTTCAAATACCGTATAGTTTATCTGCTACAGCAGAAGGTCAAAGACTGTTTCACCCGAGAATTTTCGCAAATAAGAATCAGTGCTCTCATACCCGACCACTAGTACATAATAAAACCTTGGATTACTCCTCTTTTCCCCAGTGGGTTGTGATTATTGCGGTAACACGCGCTACCATAAAAGCCGTTGTCCAAATAGACGGGAAGAGGGAGCTGTGTCTGATTGATACAGGAGCAGGGGTATTACTGAGACGGAGAAGGAAAGAAGCTGAATGCAAACCGTGCGCGCTAGCCGTAAGAGCAGTGGGTGGACGCCAAATGAAAATTGACGGATTGTTAATGCACTCAATGCGCCCAGGGGACAGGTCCGTGTAATACGGGTTCCTCATCAGCCTAGAAATTGAGCAGACAATCTTGGGAACAGATTTTCTCAACGGCCCAGAATCCATGGTTGAACTAAAGCGGGGAAAACTGGTGACAAATAATGGCGCAGCCAAGCTTGATGGTTACCCTGGAACTGCCATTAGCGAGCTGCATCTCCGAAAGCTTAAGTCCTGCAACGTGCCGTCAGTACAATCCGTGGTCGAGGAATATTCCCAACTGTTCACAGGCGGAGAAGATCCTTTTGCTTCTGCTCATGGATTGAACACGAAATTCCGCTCTCGTCTGAATGCTTTCGACCTTACGGACCCCGTCCGCTGCCGCTCCATCTACGGGAGGAGGTCCATAAGCAAGTGCAGGAGATGTTGAAAAATGGCATAATTGAGGAGGCCAACAGTGCATACAACTCCCCGGTTGTGCTTGTAAAGAAGGCAAATGGAAAGTATCGGTTCTGCGTGGATTTTCGGCGTTTGAACGAACTGACCGTAAATCGGGTTGTAGCTGTCCCTTCGGTGGCGGATATTTTCGATTCCCTCCAGCATTCCCGATATTTCACGGTGTTCGACTTGCGTTCCGGATATTGGCAACTATCTATCAAGGCGGAGGACCGGGAGAAAACGGCGTTCACCGTTGGGGACACCCAATATCAATTTAGACGGATGCCGTTTGGTTTGTCGGGAGCACCATTCACATTCCGGCGCTTGATGCTTCGTTTAACGAAGGGTCTACAGAATGTTGCCGTGTACGGGGATGATATCGTTGTGTACAGCAATTCGGAACCAGAGCACGCAGTTCATTTGAAGGCCGTATTGAAGCGTATCCGGGAGGCGGGCCTGCGGATAAATGAAGCCAAGACACAGCTCGCTCGGAGTTCAGTGACACTGCTGGGGCATAAAGTGGGTCACGGAGAGGTTAGCCCACTGCCAGAAAAACTGGCAAAGATCGAGGACTGTGCTGTTCCCAATTCCAAGCGATCCCTACGGCAGTTTCTTGGGCGAGCAGCATACTACAGCCGGTTTGTCCAAGATTTCAACACGATTGCTGCTCCACTGTACGACTTGCTTGGGCAAAATCGGAAGTTCGAATGGACCAGGGAAGCACACGAGGCTTTCGAACGTGTCAAAGCGCGCATGCTGGATCAGCAACTGACCCTCAAACTGCCCAGGGTCGGAGAGATGTTTACTGTTGCAACGGACGCTAGCGACCGCGGTATCGGCGCTGTCCTGAAGCAGAGGCATGGAGTTATCGAATATGCCAGTCGCGTCCTGACTAACGCTGAGCAGAAGTACTCGACTATTGAGAAAGAATGTTTAGCGATCGTCTGGGCCCTGGATAAGTGGAGGCCATACCTGCTTGGACAAAGATTTCATGTCGAGACTGATCACAAACCCCTGGAGTGGATCAGGACCACCAGAGATCCTCGCGGAAAGCTCGCGCGATGGGCACTCCGGTTGCAAGAGTACGACTTTACGATCCGGCACGTGCCAGGGAAGGAGAATCACCTGGCTGATTGGCTGTCAAGACCAGAGGCTGAAGATGAGGCCCCCAGGATCATGATCGGTGCCAATAGCATCGTCGTCGAACTGGATCCCGGGAGGTTGGTGCAACTCCAACGGCAGGATCCTGTGTTGCGGAAGGTTGCAGCCTCCTTGTTGGATGGACGGAATATTGAGAACGGAGACGGAGACAAGGAATTGCAAATGTTCCAGAGTCACTTTGATAGATTGAGTCTGAGTGAGGCTGGCATAATTTCTTGGAACGACACTGATTCTGATGTTGTGCTGCCCGTAATACCTCGCGTCTTGAGAAGGAAGCTGATCGTCGAATGCCACGAAATGGCACACACAGGGTGCACCAAGACATACGACTTACTTCGGCAGAGGGCCTACTGGCCCGGGATGAGAAGTGAGGTGATGGATTATGTGGTGTCCTGTAAGCGGTGCCAACTGATGAAAGGGGATACGACAGGGGTAACCAATCCCATGGAACCCATTCCTGTATCAGAAATCGGCGAGTTATGGTCTGTGGACGTCATGGGCCCCTTTCCGGTGACGACCAGCGGAAATCAATGTATCGTGATGATGACAGAACACCCGTCGCGGTGGGTCGAGGCGGCAGCCGTGCCAAACCAACGGGCGACGACAATCAGCGGAGTGGTAATGCGTCACATCGTGGCCAACCACGGGGTGCCAAAAATGATTCTAACGGATCAAGGGCCTTGCTTCGAGAGCGAAGAGTTTAGGAGTTGCTTGCAGAAGCTGGGCATCAGACGGCTGAGGACGGCACCATATCACCCGCAAACAAATGGTCTTACAGAACGCAATAACCGAACGATCAAGGAGTGGCTAGCGGCCAAAGGAAGTGATTGGGAAGTGAACCTGCCGATGGCGTTGCTCGCTCATCGGGCTTCCATACAGCCAACCACAGGCAAGTCCCCGTTCATGCTGATGTACGGTCGACATCCGCGCCTTCCAGTTGATCAGGAAATTGGGTTATGGCCGGCAACACACTTGTCTCCAGAGGAGCTAGGAGAGGAAAGGAGGAAAGCTCGAGAAAACTTGTCCGCCGCTCAGGAAAGGACTAGACAGAAAACGGCAAGTAGAAAGGCACGACCATTCCCCATAGGCGCGAAGGTTAAGTGGAAGGATCATCAGAATCCTGGAAGGAGTGGACTGGGATCGCGGAAGCTGGGCAGCAGATGGCAAGGTCCGTTGGTCGTTACCGACCGCCTGGAAAATTCTATACAATTCAAGACGGTCGAGGATCGAAAAGAGTAAATGAAACTCAGCTTCGGAAGTGGCATGATACACCCAGTGGCCGGAGCCAACCTAACGAAGGGAAATGGAAATCAGTGGCGACCTTTAAAGGGAGAAGGTGTGTAACGGTGACGCTACTGAGGGGGCATGCGAGTAGTATGTGTGCTCTCGTGACTCCGCCTTGATTTTATGGAAGGTGGGATTTCTTACGGAATTTGTGGAACTACTTTGCTGTTTTCGTTTGCAATTGCGTGGTAGTCAATGAATATCCAGGAGAGTTCAAGAAGACGCGTTCAAGAAGAAGACGGATATTCAGCTTTTAAAAACAATGTGCAAATGAGAGTTTGACTTTCCTGTCCAATAGTCTGTAACTGGTTAGTTGGCGTTTCTCTAAAAAATTACTCCGCAGCGAAGGGCTTTCCTCCTTACACTAGTATCTGGAACTAAATGTTTGTACTGTCCATCCCTACTTGTTTCAGAATAACTTCTTAGGTACCTGAGGCAAGTGCGATTTCAGGTGTCGTGTCCACGGTCGGAAAACATGTCACTACCATGGTCACCGCTATCCATAATGGTGGCCTTGGAGTTGGCGCTCCAGATGGCTTCCAAAGCATTGAACAACGAACTTACTTGCCCTTATCAACACAGCACGTAACATGCTTGTGGTATCAGATCATAAGTGGGACACGAGAAGCCTGCTCTGTAGAAGTCATTCATTCAGTTTGGGAATAGATTAAACATACCACGTGCCAAGACTGCAGATTTCAACATCGATGTCGGTTGCCATTGAGCACCACCGAAAATCAGGATGATGTATGGCAAAAAAATAACTCAAAACAGAATGATCTACCGGAGTCTGGCCGGAAATATACCTGAATCGCTCATGTAAAACTGTTAATGGGTGCCCCAACTCGGGTCCCCGGGTGCCTGGTAAAATTGAAGGTGAGGGAGACTGTCATTTAATTTGCCTCTCGAGTATACACTGGTGGCTGTGGAGTTCATAGTGCGTGTTCACCCAACTTTATCCACACTCCCACACATACATCAGTTCGTAACTGACCCGGCCGTTCACAATAACATCGGTTACCAACGGACTACTAGATGTTTGTAAGTAACAAGTAATTGGGGAAGCGTTTCCTTGGAAGTATGCCCGAGCTGGCGCCCACTAATCTCTCACAAGCAAGCCGCAAATATGAATTAAACACTCATCTGAAAACCAATCAGGCTTTGAAGGGGGACGCACCTTGATCCCAGGTGAATCCCTCGTTTATGTTGTTCCTAATCAGCTGGGTTCCGTGTGAGGCTCCCGTCGAAAGAGAATTGGTTTGCGGATGAGTGTATAAGTCAAATTTCGTGCAATTTGGGAACAAGCAGAATATAGGGTCGACGGAAACTCAGGGAATGGGCCCAAATGATGGACCTCAGGAAAGTTGAAACCCATCGTGGGCATTCGATGGTTTTCCAGCAACTTTGTGAGTAGTGTAATACGACTACACACTGTAAGTAGATCATCCAAATGCTTTTACACTGAACATCGTGTAATTAGTCAAATTGGGAATATTTATGCCATGGACAGGTCTCTGCCTTACAAGTCCCTGGCCAACATCATTGTGTTCCGGTATTCCGGGCCAAACTCGGCTGGGATACTATTAAAACGACTAAGCGCCATGAGGTGTATGATATGGAAACTTTTGAAGTCAAGTCACAGCGTAGTGGAATTAGATTGTTTCTCCTCACTAAGCAGTGATGGAAAAGCTATGAAATGCCGTATCTAAAATATTTCGGTTTGGTAAACACAACTGTGATAGAGGCCACTGCATCCACGAACGTGAAAGTCATTGTATCACGGATTTCTGCCACAGTGAACCGGCATTTTCAGTACTCAGGGATACATCTCATTAATTACGCCTATGAGAAACCGAGACTGTTGACTTCTTGGATTTCCGTGGTTGCTAGGTGTCGTGATTTTCAACATTCTGGGATGGACAAGATTGAGTAAGGCCGTTTCGAAACGTAAGTCTTTTTGGTGGTGTGTGTAGATTACGTCGTGATGAACAGGTGGCTGTGTCCTTTTGAGAGATTTCCAAATGAATTCATTTCAATTGAAAGCTGAAGCAGTACCGCAGTTAATCCAGGGTACCAGCCAATCGCTTTTGAATCATCTGAACGGAGTAATGAATTGGAATGAACATTTTGGATGATCCCAAACAATAGTTTGTGAAATGAGTTCAGGCAGCAAGTCTTAGGTAACAAAAACTGCTGATTGGCTGCCGGACGACACAGTAAAAATGCCTAGTGCGAACTTATCCATCGGACAGAGGTCTGTCAAAATGACTACAACCACTTCACCTGTATGAGGAAATCACCTCGTCAACCACACCCCTCATACTGCCCACAGATGTTGCGTCCGAAAAGGACAAATCTTGCATGTGACTCATGGTGATATACTTTTGAGAGAGCATGTCTTCCCTCATATACCCTAATCAATAATCTACCTGATTACCCCCTTCTCTTTCCGAGCACCAACAACCTTGTCCGGCAAAGTGTTTACTGGTGATCGGGCACCCAATCGTCTCTTCAATATTTCCCGGTATATCGCAACTAGATCCTTCATAATTGACGGACATTGCGCGTAACCATGTATGGGCAATGGTGCTGCTAGCCTTTCAACCCATGCCAGAGAGATGAGTGTTCAGTTAACCTGACTGGCAACCCAGCAAATCTAAACCAGCCTTCTCATTTTCCGTCCAGTTTCCGTGATAATAAGTCATCAAAAACACTTTTTTCAGAGTGCAACTTTCAATAAATTCTAGCCACATTTTGATGAGCGCCGTGACTGACCCTACGCTTCACCAGGTTGCCGTTATTCCTGCTGTTCGTTTTTTAAAACAAACAATCATCATTGTGAAGTGATCCCGCCTAGAGGTACCTAAAGGCGTATGTCTCAAAGACCATAGTTTGGCAAGACATGCATTTTCTAGTAACAACTATAGTTGACCAGGAAGAATGTGCGACTGATATATGTTTATGTTGATGGTTAAGTGAAACCATACGATTGATCCTGACGTAAGGCAACAACAACAACAGATAGAACAATAAGAAATAAAAGGGGCTAAATCTGATGTTCCAGTTGATCGAGGATTGCAGACGGATTGCACAACACTCTCCCATCAATGGTGGGAACATACAGATGAACTCAGTTGTGCCACAACGAAAGTCTGTTTCGGTTATCACTCACGGCACAGAATAGGCTGTCTGCTAACCGAATTCAACTAAATTCAACTTCTTAATTCTTCGGCGAGAAAGTTTATTATCCAATCCATCTCCGCTAACTCAATTACCAAACAGCACTTCATTCTACATTGTGCGCGTTTAATGGGGCATACCTGTCTTTCATATTGATTAGCAAACACACACCCATCAAATCCACTGGTTATGCCTTTGTAACTTCATCACGTGACCAAGGCACGCATCGCCCAGTCAGTGCATTATAAACCGCTCTCACACTTGGACAAATTTGTTCATTCAGTTACTCAACAGTCGTACTGTTCTGGTTGCATCTTTTATAGCTTGCTTGTTCCGACTGCGGTTCTCTAGAATTCCTCCGGCTTAATGCTTCTTGATTTCGGTAACTGTCCCAGCTCACATTTGGAAGGGATTCGCATGAACGGAGTGAAGTGTCGATAACTTACCCAATGACACTTTACTGTTTCATATTTATCCGAGTCAATCACTACCTTTAGTCCACATTGGGTTCTGCATTAGTGGCAGTTGGCAGAACAGTGGGCCATCAACCAGTGACCTAGACAGTTTTCTGACAACAGCCATGGGTTTCTGATTTATTTATGCAAGATTTGTTGCAATTAAAGCTCGTGATTAATTCAATAGCCACTCAGTGTTCTCATGTGCCTGCTTTCGTGTAACTGCTTAGCACTGAGCTACAATTAAAACGAAAACTGAGAAAACCTGGAAAGCCCGTGGCCGGTTTTGATGTTTTCAGGGCTGTTGAGCTGTTTGCAGCAAACTAATGAGTAGTGTGTTCCGTCAAGAAAATATACTCTAACGTCTTTGCAATGGTGTTTTTCACTGGGAGCGTGTGCGAAATAAACGGTACGGAAAACGGTGCATTTTAAAAGCCGGATGATCTGCTCAATATCACACAATCAATGCTCGGTGCTATGCCCAATTAAAAGCTAGTACCACCCAGTTCAGTAGATATTTTAATGCGCGCATATGGTGACCTTAATTTTATCGCGTTATCATTTGCTTGACTTTGGGTCCGGTAACCATTAGTTAGAAGGTTTCGAGTATATGGCTAACGACATCTAACACCTTTGCAGTTCCTCAAAGCTTAATCCTGATTTCTGGGTCTAAATGTTCATTGGACGGCGTTTCTCAGAACATCAACGGAGGACAGTCCGCAATGTGTTGCGAAAAAGGAATTCCATACTTTTAACGCAATGGAATCAAAATCTCTCACGACTCTCAGATACAAAAT
>SJOL01006087.1:383983-438817 GCA_004794785.1 Opisthorchis felineus
ACGAAGCTCAATGAAGAAAACGAATAGGTTCCACTAATTTGTTCTATACCGTCCATTGAACACTTGGTCTAATGGGAAATAGATATTCCACTTTTCCTGAATTCGCTTTCTCGCAAGTGAACGGTGCGTTTTAGCCTTCGACCAACTGAGGCCAGAGAAGAGTACCTCCCAGAATTACCTTGTTTCACAGAGTTCTTCCGATAATGCTGTCAGGTGTAATATTCACGCTCGAATTTAGCATTTCAGTCAAAATGTGGTACAGTGTATGATCTGTTAGACGAGAAGGCATTTAATTTCAAGCTCAGTGATTCCTAGTGCAATATTTGATCGCTGTGAGATGAAAGGCACCAAAATGCGTTCCCATGACATTGGTAAGTATTGGGAAGACTTTTTTGCGTAAATTTTGCAAATGTCAGCAATTATTCATAGATGAACGAAAACGAAAAAGAAGTAAACTCATTCACTTAGATTGGAGGGAATAATTGCTATAACTGAGAGGGGGGAATAACAAATCTGCACAATTCAGCAGCATGCAATACGGAATCGAGTTTTGGTTCCTTACACTAAGCCGACCCGCTTAATATCATATGGTTTCGCTTGAGCACATTTTCTTTGGCAAACCTCGCAGTCATCCCGAGAGATGGGGGCTGAGTCAACTAATGTGGGTTTTCCGACACTATCTTTGGAGCAGGCAAACAAATGAAGCTTGCGTGAGGGTAGGGAAGTTTGTCTTGAAAATGAGAACCAGTAGCGGAAAGGAAACGGAAACCCAAGCGCAGATTCGTGCGTTTGATTCTGCAAATCATATTGCTAGCTTCGGTTTCAAAGTTGTTCGTTGGGTCCATCGCCTCTCTTGGTGATTTAATGCTCAGTTTTTACTGCAGATTAAGGTGACATTTAATGTTAGGTGTGGCAAATTGGTGTGTCAGTAGAGGAGCGATAACTGATCACACAGTTTCACTGGCTATGGCAGCAACACAATGTTTAGATGATGCAAGCTAACAAAATTTCGTGAAACTCGTCCACGTTTGGGTGAAATTTACTAGAAACAATAGAACGGAGCTCAAATACTCACTAAAATGCAAGTTGCACAGATTGACGATAAACTATTTTCGATTGAAAACGCGTATTGCGCAGGAGATGATCTAGCCGCTAAATTAGTTCAAACGGAAGGTACTTCCCAATCAGGGGGCTCACATACTGTGACAACAGTCTACGTGAAGCAAATTACTATCCGATATCAAATCGTATGTCATGAAAAAAAGAGATAAACTAATGAGAACATCAAAATTCAGATTTCAAAACCACTTCAAGGCAACCACACTGAATGCAGAGGTGCCAAAACACCCAAAAAACATTTGGACGCCTTTTGGTGGCTAAATAATGAAAAAATAATTATGATAATACAACCACGCAAATGACGGACGCAAGTGGGAATCAAAACTCCGAAACGAATGAAAACAGCAATAGTCTGTAATGGTGCAACGACTTCTGCGAATTAGTGTTCAGAATATTCATGCGGTATTGGTATGGATTTTGCATGCGGAATCAAACGCTCACAACAAGAGAACAACGCGTTTTGCAAAGTTCTTGCTTTGAAAAAGTCGACCGAAATAACTTTTTGTTTTATCTCTCTTGACTTACAAGGCTCGTGGACATCGGCCTAACAGATAAATTCGTAATACACTCTGGAGTGACTGGTACAGCCGAATCTATCAGACCGGCGATATCTAGACTTCAGGTGTCGGTGGTCGCGGGATTTTGTAGAATATATAATCACACGAGATATAGACACTTATTTAGTAACTCGACTATCTGGTCGACTATTTATGACAGCACAATTCTATTTTTGGTAATTAATGGGGCACAAATTGTGCCCTGAGAAACGTGGCCACCTTTGGCTCAAACATTTGATTATTTGTCCCGCCAACATTTCGCTAGTCCATTCATGGCTCACCAACTGCTATAACCTGCGATCCAACGCAGAGCCTGGTGGTCTGAAGAGGAATATGCTTGTGGAAGAGGCTCTAAAACTCAGCGCCGAGTTTCACCCGATGAATGTAGGCCTGTAAGCTAAATGTCATTGCTTGGCTAACAATACCGAACGCGTTCCGTTGGGGAAGTTACTGCCCTGGTAGCCAGTGAAAATAAGTCACAACACCCCTTAACTTCTTGAGCAAACGAGTGACTGCAGTTGACTGCGTGCATTTTAATCACATTCTGAGTCAACATGCGATGTTTGGCGATCAATTTCCGGGCATATCAAACCTCTGAACTTCCCCATTTCATCCACTTTTAATATGCCAAACATTCAAGGCATGAAGCGTGCACTGAGGCTGCAGGCATACGAACGGATATCGGGTTATTGTATTTCAAGGCATTGAAAGGTCGCCAATACGACGACTGGCTTCCTTTGGGGGAACTTTAGGAGCAGGGCAATACAAAATATTGACTGAGGATCTTGTTGAAAGCCTGGACGACGATTAACTAACAACCAGTGAAATCGAATACTACCTAAGAAGCCACGTTGAATGTCATTTCCAACATTTTTATTGAGGCAGGTTATTTCATTAATCCAGCGCGCCGACGTTCTCCAATTTGCACCCACCAATGCACTTACTGCATATATTTGCACATACATTTCTTATGTATATATATATATATATATATTGTTGGCTGTGATTGAATCCAGCGTGAGTGGTCTTCGTATGATTGGAGCACCAGCAAATGCTTAATTACTTTCAACACACCCCAACGTATAAATCTACAGGAAAATATTCCCTACAAATTATATTCCCAGAAAAATTAATGATCCATTTCGACGTACTATCTTGCTATCGCTTGCGATTCACCTACCACTATAATATATGGTCACTGTGCCAGTTCTAGTGACCTGATAATTCCGACGGGATAAAAACCTTTGTTTTGATGTGGTGAAGTGAGACATTATCCCAACGACCGCCAACTGAGTGTGACCGGCTGTGTCCCTCCTGCTACACTCCTCCGGTGATGTCCACCTACTGGGTGACAACTGTGAACTAATCCACGTCAAGGAAGTCCCTTGTTACCAATTTCTTTTTTGCTTCCTTCTAAGGATACCGTAACTGCTTATCATATATTAGTGCGTGCTTCCGTGAAGCGTTAACCGCTCTCTAAAACATCTGTCCGTATGGGTAAGATTAGTGCGTCTAGCTGTATTAGCGCATGGATATTATCTGGTTATGTAAGTAGCAGATCTACCGGCGGCGGAGATGGCGCAATATTCGTGAATATCACTAACGTAGATTGTGCTGCGAGTCACAAAAAATCCTGTTGTTGACTGCACTGACACCACTCAGGTAGATGCAGTTATTTTACCGGCAGTGGCCCTATTCCAGTTGCACCAAGTAATGTCAATAATGGTTACTGAACTAAACAGAATACCCCATGTAATCTCTGAAACCCGGTGCTTTCGACGCCACATTGTGCTGAAGCCAGTAGCGCATGGTCAAGACATCCAAACTGCGCCAAACGATTAATCGTAGGTAAGCTACTCATATTGTACCATGGAATTCTGTCTGGG
Organism: Opisthorchis felineus; assembly: GCA_004794785.1. NCBI lineage: Eukaryota > Metazoa > Platyhelminthes > Trematoda > Opisthorchiida > Opisthorchiidae > Opisthorchis > Opisthorchis felineus. The sequence continues at coordinate 387,546 of SJOL01006087.1, forward strand.
CCTGCTATCCCGTGCGCAAGGTTGCATAAACTTTGACTGGACATAGTTGCTTGCAGTATCTTGAAAGCATCCCACACTTATGTATGTATATATATATATATAATAAATATGCATATAGGTATCCATATATATATATGTATATATATATATATGTTTACATATATAACTATGATTACGATGCGGGCACAACACGAAAACAATACTGGGTATAATTGTCCACTGACTTAATGAATGTGAGTTGATGAAATATATCGAATGCTATTGATGGCTATTGGCCTTTTTAATGGAGTCGAAGCTAGTCCATACTACAAGCAGTGTCAACCTAAATTCAGCCTGCATGTGCAATAATTTTTCCCCTTCGCAGCTTATTGATCCCCACTGTTCGGATCTGCCGTTGCTTTCTTCAGGCATCCCTGGGTAAGAACCAATACAGTTTGTTTTATTTCCACTTTCATTGTTTGGTTAGCAACCAACAGATAAGTCAAAGAAACAATGGGCGCCCAAATGTTCAAATTCGGATCTTTCTTGTCATTGGGTCCGCGATACTGTGTCAGATATTGGATGCACATGTGCAAACGTAACTAAAAAGCTGGTTAAGTTCAGAAGATCAGTCCAATGGAACAAGGGGAATAATGCGCCATCGGATCCGAAAGTTTGCTATCCACATTCGACGTATGATTGCCTGATAGTCCTGGAAACGTTTTGGGTATCAGAGGTAAACTAGTACTCCGGATCAATGAACGATCCGCACGGCAACAAATCTTAAACGCCACACCCATCGCGGCTGACCTACTGTCATTCATACACAGTGCACGTACAGGCACTGATGAAAAAATGTGAGGGAGTGATGGTTAAAAAACATCTAAGTGTATTGTTTGAATGAAATTGTAAGGCACTGGCCAGCCTTCATTTTGGTTGAAACGCACTGCAGAAAATGGAAAATTACCACATGCGCACAAACACTGTCTGCAAAAGTATGATTAATAAAAACGCGTATGTTTGTATCGCCGCAACATGGATAGTAATTTGTCGTTATCCAACCAGCACCAGCGCTCATTGCATTTGCAGCAACGAAATATATGTCAGGATGGGGTTGAGGCTCATGTTTCCTAACAATGTTCAGTAACTGACGCGAATTCCTTGAGGTGCACCCAATAGTATCGAATGAACCTGAGCGTAGCATCTTTGGGATCCTCACCTAACCCGGGGACCCTGTTCAACAAGAAACATCCACATAAACATTTCCGTTGGTTTTGTTCGCTGGATACCCTTCTTTTTCGCAAAGATCTTGGATGCATTGTCCTGTGAAAATATCAAGAACGTTGGCAAGTGAACAGAGGTTTTTTAGTTGAACATCTCACATTTGCTCGTTCCGGTGCTAAGGTCTACATCCATTTACTTAGCTTGCTAGCGCAGCCACTTTGGTTTGCGGTGCACAACGGGTATTTTGGTTTCATCCTTGTACCTTTGCAGATGATAAAGAGCGTGGCAAATTTGGTTGCCGGCACTGATGATGACGATACTGCACCTCATTATGTATCACGGTTACTTTGAACACCAAGACGCATGGTTTTACGAACAAAATTTCTGCGTTGTCGTTTCCTTGAAATGTTTCTTTGATGTGCCGACTATACTAGAATGTCGTCCAGCAGGAATCCAGCAACCTAAAGCACAACTAAGTTTACAGTCAGTTACACTTAAATAAAGAAGTATACAGGATTGACGTGGATCGGGAGAGGGAGAACCGCGCCCCTTCCGCATCTCCAAACAAGTTGCCGACATTTGGGTGGGCACTATGCCTAGTTTGGAGGTGGAATTTATGCATGGCTGGGGTAAAATACTTCATCAAAGAACACTTTGGAAAAATACAGATTCTGACAAGACTGCGCATACTTCGTGATTAACTGATCAAAATCCATCTTTGTTTGCTTATTTGAGTTCATTCATTTCCTACCAGGGGTCCATGATAGACCTTTGGATTGTGTGTCACTATTCCTCCGAAATAACAGCAAACATACATATCTTTGATTGCGGGATTTTCCGTGTTCTTGGAAGTTGGATTCAATATGAAATAAAGGGGTTTCAAATACAGATGTTACGCCACATGTAAGAAACTAATTTACCGGAATGCACCTGAATTACGTAGACGGAACATAGGTGGCGTGAATGAGATAGCAGTAGAAGGTAGTATAAAATGGCGGTATATTATACGCCATGGTTAGGGTTAGGGTCTCAATGGTAAACTGGCGGTTTCAAAAACGACCGCATCAACCGAAATGATAGCATTAACCGTTGGTAATTCTCATGCTAAAGCTTGCTTCATATCGCTTCACAAACAATGACCTGAAAATGTCGAACGAAACGGTAACTTGGAACTATTTCATGCTTTCAACTCCGGCTGCCTTACGGCTAAATCTGGGCCATAACCGAACTTCCAAACAACCCTCTTTTAGACGTGCAACATCCGGCTTATGCCGGTCCTAGGGGTTCGGAGGGAAACAGGTCCGGCGTGGAAGACAAATCCTGAGCATTCTACCCTTTTTGGTCATCCGTCTGTGGTAGCGGATCCTTGTGCACTGAGAAAAATTTTCAGAGTGTCACACTCCCCCGCATGGTGTACTCAAATATGAGAACTATATCGTAACCATACACTCAACCAATAAAGACGCTTTTCTTTATATTCGCAGTAACCAATGTTTTCCAATTTTAACCGTATCTTCAGATTTTATGTCATTTAAAATTATTTTGGCTGTGCATTCTTTGTGCTGTGTCCTGGTATCGGTCGATATGCCTGTACTGCATTCGACGCGGTTCGGGTGCATCGCTGATTACTGCTTTTCCATTGGTTTTCTGCTTTTAGCTGGACTCCTATCTAATTACTGTGCAGAAACAGAATGCATCCGTATTCGCGTAGCTTTGCCATGCAGTATGCAAACTGTGTGTGTACGAAATATAATTGGCTTATTAGCAGGCCACTGGGACTGTTATTCATTCATCTCACACGGACACTGTTGAATCTGACGAGGGCTGGAGGTGAAAGAATTCCGCTGTAATTTCGAGGATCACCCACTTAAATGAACATCCCAGTTTTGGTATTCGTGCTTTTCAGCCTGCACGAGTTCTCCTTTGCCCAACCTAACTGTGAGTTTGCTCTCGGTTTTTCCCACCACCACCACTGAACCGAACGTATTTGATTGTTTGCTGATCCAAACTACGTAAGCTAAGCCTAGTCATTATCTATCCAACTCTCTATTGAAGGATATGGGGTCCACATGAAACGTGCCGAATTGATTTTGTGCAGTCAAGTAACATTATATTTTGTGTTTCTTCGCGTCATATCCGGTTTACCATTCACCCTTCTCTTGCAGTTCAGCAGTTTGCTTCGCTGTTTGCGGAGTATGTTCCTGTCTGTAAGTATACTGATGTGTTGAATGGATATCTAAAATTTTAGCACGTGCAGTGTGCAATTAAACGGCATTCCCGGTTGCTTCCAGTCAACAGTAAGAGTGACGTGGACACGGATGCCCGCAAAAATTTTGTACCTGAAGGCAGACTGCAGAAATAACTTCATTGAAAGCGAACAGCATGGTTCTCCTCGTTTAAATTTAGACAACCAAAGCGAAATATGGGACAGGGTGACTGTTTTCATGAGAAGGTAATAGTGAAAGGGGGATTTTAACGATGCAATCGGAAAAGATGTTCTGTGTGATCGATTAGACGCATACGTTACCAGCTTTTTTCATTCGCCATGCTGACGCTCCCACTAAGCGACCGGCGCCGCAATCTGAGCTGCCAAAATAAAGTTATGCAGCCGAAAATGACGACTCACATGAATCCAAAGAAATCACTCATGGGTTCATTTTGTGTGATAGTAAGAATTTCCAGTACATCTATAATTTGAATATACCAGGCATTCCTGAATTTAATTCCCCATTGTTCAGCTACTCCAGTCAGGTCCAAAGTGCCACACACCAAAGCAAGCATTCGTGTAGTATGATTCCGGCAAGTTACTCAATCACGAGAACACTCTGTTCAATCAATCTGAATTGGAGCTACTGTATGACGTAGTGGATTTCGTCTCAACTTTATCTACCGAATTCAGCCAAAAGTATGTCCCCAATGCTACCAGATATAATGGCGAACATCAATGCCGGTACCGCCTATTAGTGATCTCCTGTAAGACCGCGAAGGCAGGATTATCTACTTCAAGCCCCGGGGTTTTCCCGAAGCGAACTATTGATTAGATGAGGGGTTAAATCAAATCCACTTTTGTTCCGACCTCTGATATGGCGGACGAGTTTAATTTACGCAGATCAATAATTTAAATGAGAAATTAAAATGCGAAATTTTATTTGGGTTTCAGGTCCATCAGATAGATGATCGATGATATAAACTTTAATATGCTTTCGTAACACACTACTCATTAGGTTACTGAAACGTCTTCGACAGCTCACGACCGCTTTCGCCCTTTTCGGGGCTCATCAGCTAGGCAGTCCCCGAGTTTCCGTCAATCTTATGTTCTACTTGAAACCAAATTGCACGGGATTAGTGAAATACACTCATTTTCTGTTGAAGTGTGCCTCATAGAGTAAGGAACTTCTACGTACAAAACATTCATATATGCCATGGCCAAAGTTCACAAGTCTTGGCTGGCTTGGCAGGTTAGCATGTGGCAACTGTGGGCAGTATGAAAGCAGTAATGCGTATAATTCCTTCTTTTGCTTGATGTTTATTGTGAAAACATCTTCATTTTTCTGCAATTGGACGTAAATGCGCCTGCTGTTTCGCTTTGCTAAGCTCGCATAAAATGACACAAGCCATTGTGCACTGAAACGGATTGCCCTATTATAGAATCACTAGGATGTTGTAAGAACATAGTGTCATACTGACGTTGATTCGGATGCTCAGCGCCACCATATACGTACTCAACGCATTTCATCATCGTAATACCATCAACATCAAAATCAGGGGCCAAGGTATCACATCATGCGATTTGTTCGCGAGTGTAAGATCGCGGCAGCCATATTCCAACATAGGTGTCCCAAGTGGGCTTTGGCGGATTTGGCGGCTTATCAGTGCCAACAAACGATACAATATTTAGTTATTGCTTTCGATACCTTCCGGTAACAAGCGGTCCTCCTTAGGCCACGTCACCTCAGTAAATCTGCGCACTCGAAATCCGCTAGCGATTATCTGGATATATGAAAAAAATATGGCGAACAACAACCATCATTTCTAACTATGAGTGTTCAGCTTAGATATATCGCATCTTCTAATCAGATATTTTGCTATCGTCCCAGAACTGTGTTTATAAAAGCCAATATTGGCATTTGAGTTGCATGAATTCTGCATCATCAAAATGCACCGCATCTTAATGCACCGTTTTGCACAGGACTTATACCGTATGCTCTAAAATATACCAGATAACTTACTCACATTCCCGTTATATTGGAGAATAAAACCGGGTCAACTACCGACCGTCCCGTTAGACTAGAGAATAGTAGAATACTAGAATAAATAAAACCAAGATTTCTGTGGAGGAAGAAGTAATCCTTGCTGTCAAAGCGCGGAAACCGTGTCGCCTTCAACTCATGACTCTGCTAAAACGACACGGAGATAACACGCACTCATGAGACATCACGAATAACCTTAGTTGAAATCAAAGTGCGTGCCTACCAAATAAATTGGGAAAATTTCAGCTAAATGGAGTTAGTGTAAGGTAAGGTTGCAAGTAGTTGTCAAGACGGGATGAATTTCAGTTCGTTTAGTAGTGGTTCGTATATGTGTTAATATACGTGGTGTAAGCCGAAGGTGGCTTTCGATCACGGTTGGCTTTTTGATTCAGGCAATTGCACTTATCGATATGTTGCCCTGTATCTTTAATGACCTGTGAACACGCGACAAATAAACATGGTCTCCCTTGCTCTTTTTATACGAATGACTTTGATTAAATCGAATGACTTCTGTCTCCAACCACGCCGATTTCTACTTTGTTTCCTCTCTTGACCTGACTTCAAGCTCAATTCCTGGATTGTTAGTCTAACGGTCCGCCCTCTTTGAGTATTCAGGTTCAAATATTTGCACCGTGCTCACAGTGGCGTGTAAACGGGATCCCAGGTGATCAAAATATGCTACAGAACGTTTAGCTTAATGGGTCGGCAGTATCGCTCTCCACAGGAAGACATGTATTTTACTACATTGCACCAAGGGGTAGAGAAACGTAAGATAAACTCAAAGCAATGGTGGGTGTCTGCTGCAGCTAAGGAAAACATTTGTATTAGTTGCAAAAGGCCTGAAATTCTAATGTTGTGAGTTGATTTAGACCAAATGGATCGTTAAAAGTTAGGAGCTGGTGCATTGATCATAGTCCGCTAAACACCAGACAACTTTGACATTTCAAATGCGATGCCAGGATGCTGGTAAGCGCATAAATCGTCGAAGGGGTTAATACAGTTGAGCAAAATTGGAAACGATGTAAAGTTGCAAAGTTGATTTAATTTGTGTTTATTTTTGAATACATATGTAATGCATAATTATCATCGAAACCTACATTTCCACTTGTATCGTTCACCACAAGCAGCTATCATGCACAGTGGAGAATCATCTGTCGGGCGGCAGGGAAACCCCACCCATGTGACCGGCAAAACACTTCCCGATGTATTGAGCTGCTCGCAAAATTTATCCGTGCCTGCAACACACTTTGATACTTCGACTGATCTGGACAAAAGACGGATGGATCACAAGTGCCCCGTTTGCAAAAAAACATTTCACTTCTTTTCATATATGCAAGACCACTGGAGGATGCACATGGACATATGCACTTTTAGGTGCCGTTTATGCACAAAATCGTACAAGTTTTTGCGTGGTCTTCGTCAACACCTCAGGACGGCGCACACAGGACAGGCTGAAATTCGTATCGGAAAATCAGTTGGGGAGAACCTAGAGTCGGTGAATAAGGGTTGTCTCTGCCCCGAGTGTGGTAAATTTTTCAAAAGATGTGACAATCTACAGGTTCATCGTAAAACCATACATGATAAACGGGCACAGCACGCATGTGTATTATGTGGTCACGTTTTCAATCGAAGGACGAACTATTTCAAGCACATTAGAACAGTGCACGGCAAGGAGGATGAAACTAATTTTGAACAGTGCAGACAATCGCTGTCCGTCCCACTCGAGCTGGAATCCCAATTATCGACTACGCACAAATCAGACCATGAATAACGTCCAAGTAATTTGTGTGAGGCTGCTCCGTAGGCATTGGACGTATTGTGAAATACAGTTGGGATTTGCATGAGTTTGCTTCTTTAGACTTGGACTGAGCGGGTCAACACAATAATCCTCATATCATTGAATGGTACTGGTGGAGGACCTCATGAGAAACAGTGGGCCAATCATTTCCCCAAAATGCACTGGATGAATATTTGTGGTCGATGGATGGGCAAAAGCCAAGATAGTGCATTTCATCGCAGTCACTGATCAGAATTAATGATTTATTTATGGCCTACATAGGGAGCTTCCAATAGAAAATCATACTGTATTTGATTTGGGGGAACGCCGTTTTTTTTATTAGTTTCTTGCAAAAGTATTGAGCACATTGGAGTCCGATAAAGGTTAACTTGCATTTTTTGTATGCCTAACTCCCATCTGAATGTCTTCGTGAAAATCTCTCAGGTAAAATTGTTTCCCCATTCATAAGTTATCTCAAGGCTAGGTATAGGGTGTAATCTTCTGCTCAGTGCGGTGCGATCAAGGTTAATAAAGGCATACCAAGTGCTTCCGACAGCAAAGTTTGAATGCTGTCTGAATAAAGGTACCTCAAACGCGTACTCATGATGGTGGTAAGATTTTGGAACACAGCGTAGCACAATATATACACAATGACTAGCTTTCCAACCAAAAGTTCTAGGTCTCAACAAATATTTCTGCATGAACGCGAACGATAAACGAAACGAACTCAGCTAGAATTGAAAACTGACAGGGACTATTGCCATTACTGGAGGGAATGTAACGAAAACTGCGTGGTTCAGGAACAGGCTACTGCAAAAGCGTTTGCTTTAGGAAGGTTGGCATTTATCAACACAAGATGAAATCATAGCCAGGATTGAAATACATCACACGATACACCCGGTAGATCAAGGCCGAATCGTGCCAAATTCCGAGATACGTGTAATTCTTTGCATTCGTTGTAGTACACTCAGCGTGTCATTTATCTCAATTTTGCCTACTGAATGCAATTTTCCACACAAATTCTCATGTTACCAAGGCATGTTCTCGTCCACCACACAAAAAGCAGTGAATGGACGGAACAAATAAAGATCCTGATCACGAAAAATAATTCCTCCGACGTCTTCCATTTTGCTTGTGGTAAGAGCAGATTGTCTTTGGATTTTCCAAATGACAATCTTAACTCTTATTCCAAGACCAATAAGAAGGAATCTGCGTCCATTTTTCAATCAATGAATTTTTTGGAAAAGATCACATCCAGAATCTTAAAACAAGTGCTGTGTAAATGTCATAAGTGATAGTAGAAAAAACACTGAATCACATGAATTTTCTATTCAGTGATCAGGCATTAAATAGCTCGGAACAGTCCCGAGCTCCTGAAGAAGATTCTGAAAAATGTGTGTTTCAGAATACTGCGCGATGACTGTTTTTGGTAATTCTACCAACTGCATCATATGTGGGACGTCTAAAAATTTGTCCCAAATGAAAAACCCGTTAACTCCTACTAGAAACATCTGGCGTATTACGAGGGCTACGTAACACAATGAAATCTTACCACCCTGCATTGGGAAGATATTCCATGAAGTGTTGTCTTTGAGTTCGAATTCTCGAGCTAATCGAATTTGGGAGTGGCGTTCGAGGAAAGCAGTTGGAAAAGACTCAAAATGGGTTAGGGGTTGGCGAATCCAACCACTCGCAGTCCTCAGGACCGAATCCGTCGTAGTTTTCCGCGTGTGAAATAACACGAATATGTTTGGCTCCAATCTCCTTGTTTGGTTCTGCTGATCATTTTAAGGTGTTGTCCGATGGTCCACTGTCAGCTGAGCACAAAACATTCTGTAGAAATCGCAGGTGCACAGTTGTACTATACTCACGTACACCAAGTAATCCAGCAGTTATATTTATGTACTGTGTGGACTAATGTGGTAATATGTCTTGGAGGACATCAGCCACTAAGTTATGAAATCACCCGGTGTATACTCATGCACTCTCCGGAAGTCTAAAAGGTACAAAAATACAACTTGACTCTTTTTCAATAAAGTGATATTTTTTATAAGTCGGGTTGCGCGTAATTTTTTCCCAGTATTTCAACGCAATTGGTTTAGGTGGGGTTTCTGTGTGATTTTCGCAGGCGTTTTTGGGTTGTACGCGAAAAAGATTGCTCCAGTGAATACATACGTAGCGTGCAAACCTATATGAATCCCCAGTGAGGCGTAAATTCGAGTCAAACACTGAATGATTCTATGGTGCAGATGATGGGTTGAGTTAACTTTAATAGGTATGCAGTGATCTTTGTTGCAGGAGGAACGACGGTAGGAGAGTAGACTTCATACAAATGGTAGTATTCACTATATTTGCAAAACGATGGACAATATCTGTCACAGGTCATCTGAACTTAAGCATAGATTTGAAATGGTAGAAAACTAGCATTGTGAACCTGTATGCACCACATGGATCGTTTCTTAAGGTTGGAAGAGAGGACATGCATCAAAACTCGGCAACGGACGGGTTATGTATGGTAAAATAGATTTTTCATTTAGCATAATGGGATCTGGGTTGACACACAAAATGCGTCAAGAAGAATGGTGGTTGGTGTAGATTTGAAATGTTTGTCACGTTTGCGTATGATCGGCAAATACGAGAATATTTCATATTTCTTGTAGAAAATTAATTGCTTTCCTATTTCAGCCTTTCACCACAGGAATGTGCCCTTAACTGTGGGAAGTCGTCTGCTAGGTGGCAGGAAAACTCATCGCGATATATTCGGCTGACCACGAGTAAAACGCAAAATACATCCTCAGATTTGCAGTTGGTAAGCGTTGAATGCACTCGCGGAAAACATACTTAGGTTCTTTCAGTCAGCCTCTTGCAGTGCAGTTGGCGACTGGCCATAGACGAATGACGAGCACTAGCTAAGGCAATACATGCTATGTAACCTTCAGTCAACGAGAAAGCATGACTACCAGCTGGCTTACACAGACGACACCCCAAAATAACAAATAAGCTTTTCGATTAGGTTCATGCACCGGAGTGGAACCGCATGTCTTCGAAACGCGCTGGACTAAGCGGGCTTTATTTGGCAAAGAAGAGCGTAAAAGCTTTTTTCGTCCTTTGCAAAACGCTTTTGTCCTTGCACTCCGCTCAGTAGTTGGCATAGCGTACATTATCTTTTTCGTACGAAACAAAGTAGCCAAAGGTCTGCCATAGCAAAGTGTATGTTCTGTAGGACAATTATTGCTCAAAAAATGTATTCAACATGTTGATAAGTATTCGAAATCGACCAAGCACAGCTTAGCCTATGGGGCATGGGATGGTCGACTCTACCGGCCAAAACGAGTAAGGCTGAAAAAGTATCCTTAAGTGAACATGACGAATAGGAATGGTTGAAATCATTCAGCATGGTTTTTAAACTGCCTGAAACTATCACAGCAGCTGGAGGGAAAGTGGCGAGAAATGTGTAGTTTATGAACACTAAGTATGGACCTTCGATGCGGGTTCTTTGTTTCAGATGCAGCCATCCCTGGTCACATATCAAAACAATACCGACTGAGGGCATTTACGTGAGGAACCAGTTAGGGGGGTACGGATGCTTTTCTGCGGTCTCTCTGACAAACGTCTATGTGAGAAATAGTATGGAATTCACGGCGTTATCGTAAATAAATAGCGTAAATAAGAAAAACCCATGGCAGTGCATGGAAATTTGACTTAGAATTTTGACCAAATCCCTGGGCTGGAACTACAACTTAAGCGCAATTTAGTGGCAGTGATATTCCAACATTGGTTGTATGGTTATTATTTGGTGCCCTCGTTGTGATGAGTGTTTAGACTGCAGGTATCTCATCACTAATCGAAGTGCCCTTGCCTCCACACTGTCTTAAATTGGTTCGTCAGTAGAAGAGCCGTGAATAGTTATGGTCACGAGGTTGTGTGCATATTGTCACGAGTAGCAATGCGGTTGGGCCACCAAAATTAATTCAGCGATCAAAGGAAAGCCATGTAATACAAAAACAAAGCTTAAAATGCCACAAAAATGCAAGTGGCGTGGGCAAACTAAAAACCTTACTCAATTAAAGAATAGGGTTGTATCAGATGTCGATAACTAAGTTGAGATGGACAAAATCTCTCAAGCAAGATGCTCAGATCCAGCTTTACTGTGAACATCAAAAAAGAGATTATTCTAGCTCAAAACCTGCACTAAGAAACGGAAGAAAATGTGAGCATCCGAAAACGGAGACAAATGTCCTCTGAGAGGGCAGTCGTTTGAAACACTCCAAACAATTGAGCTGAAGCGAAGCGACGTTAACAGAACTAGTCAAACTTGTGTGCTCGTGTGCATATCAGATGCGTTCGGCTATGTTACTGCAAGAACATTTGCATCCAGAAAAAGCATCGGAATTTTGCTCGGATAACTGAAAATAGGGTGTTTGTCTTCAATGGCTAAACTCCAACTGGACGTGCTATCTTGAGCTCTTTCTCTCCGAATTTTAAACAACATTCTGGCGATAGACATCAGAAGCACCCGAGTTCGAATTGCCCAACATCGTGAGAAATCACCTCTGAGGTCTTGTCACTATAAGAAATATGGACACCACTCTGTATGTTTTTGCGATTTTCATTTATTCAACGAGGCATACACCACAAATCTGTCTATCTCATTATCTCCAGCCTTCACAATCATGCGAGCAGAACTTTGGCGATCTAAGACAGTATACAAAATACTTAATTTACCGAATACGACAAATGTGTCGAGCGATACCCAGTGTTCGAACGAGATATCCTCAGGATGACCATTGTCACACGGCCTCTTAGATTTTGAATGACCATTTAGAATTTCTCACTGGGTAGGTTTGTCCCAATCTTCGTTACTTTGATATTTTCCAAAGCAGGCCATTCCAGAAGATTCCCATTCTGATGCACACGCGAAGGGACCATCTATTCAGGCGCCCTCTGACTGTTCTCTGAATATATTCAGACTGCGCTGATTTCCTACTGTGAATAGTTTTGCACCCAATGCGAATTCCAAATGTCTCGTTATCTCTCTTTGGTTGTTCGCAACTGGTGATCGAGGAGCCAACTTATGGTTTTCTAAACCTCATTGGGGTAAAAGTTCAGGTTACTTCATCGGAAAAGCAATCTTGATCACTTCTTTTTTGCTTGATCACCTGTCTTCCTGGTCTAGTATTTAGGTTTGCATCATTTTGCAGCTTTTCATCTGATGCGGCTAAAACTGTGTTCTGAAAGGCTTGCATTTGTTCCTATGTAGAGGGAATCATTCGACTCAAGCACCTCATAACAACTAGAGTCAATATTTCTTTTGTTCACTGGTGACTTAGTGACTACGAAATCATACGAACCAACGAAAAAACGTAGAGTGCGTGTAAGTTCAAAAACCAAAACTCCAGCCCAAGCACTACGCGGTCTTATCACTCTCAGGTAATACCGTAACTAGATAAAAGGCTTAGTCCTGTTATTTCAGCTATGCAGCCTAATATGCATATATTCCGAAATGAATGACAGACTCCTAAATCTTGAAAGCTAAAAGCGCATATAGTAAACCTAATGCTACTTAACATGGTGGTTGTGTTTGAAGCTTAAACACCCGAGGAATCACAAGCAATCAAGTAAAAATAGTCGGAGGGATCATTTCTTATAAACCGCGACATCAATACTTTTGTATGGACCTTCATTCTGAGCAGTTACTATATCTTGCTTAGCTTGAATGCATGTTGTTGACACCGAGTGCCTCATGGGGTCTGTCCGTATGAGTCTTTTTCACTGAGGCTTAACCCGTTAGCCGTAGCCCAACACTGTCATGTTTATCCAATTTTCAAGGGTATACCAATGACCTTGGCTGAGCATGAACGAGTGTGGTACTGGGGGATTCCTGGGGATTTCCCTGGTCAATGCGGCTTTGACGGGGTATGCATCATCTCAAGAAACTGCTCCAGTTGCTGGTGTCAGGGCTGCAGTCGATTTTTGATTTGAAATTAAAGTTGATGCTCAAATAAACGCCGGTGTCTGCCGAACCTACAAAAGTGACACATACATCAGCAAATGAGGAGAGTTTAACTGAGATCTCTATCGCGCCATACCTTGTGTCCCCACAAATCATCAAAAAGTTCGTCTTTCGGGTGTTTATCGTTACATCGGCCCTTCCAACTCAGGCTCAGCAGCTTCGAATTTCTAATAAAGGCCAGACCATGTCCGCACACGACCCAGTCGTCAGCGGAGACAGGGCAGTCCACCTAGCTGACGTGGTTGCGGTAGTCCATTTGCGGCATTGACAATCCAAGTAACTCATCCATAGCATACCCGCTGCCTCTGCTCTGTAGTATTGAGCATCGAGATAGGGAGAATTGCCGAAAAATTCTCATAATTGTGGCATTTGTCAAACCAGGGGTGAACGTGCCTCATATGCCTCGGCAGATCATAAAAATGTTCCAGGCAAAACAGAATCAAGATCGAGATGTCAGCAAACAAAAAACGGACATCAAAAACTGTCATTGCTGGTTTAAATGGATAAAACTGAACTTTCTGCTTTAACTGATGTAAAGCGGAAATATCAATAGCAATTCAGTTGTCTCTGTGAAAGACGGTTATCCTTTTCAAAGTAATGAGTATTTGTTTTACCCGTAGGATGGGAAAGCGGCCGAAACATGAACCTTTCTCACTGCTTAAAAGCGGTGCCCAACAGTGCGTTACCCACATTCTTGTCAGGCCGATGTCGGTTTAGCATTTCCAAGATACATTAGCAATGGAGCACCACCAAGTGTTCTGCAGATGTCAGCTGGTTTTATTTGTTTTAATGGTTCTTGATGCCTCCTCAACTACGACAGTTCTCTCGCTACCTCGGAAACTCAAGTCCTAATCTCGTGACACAGAAACCTATATCTGGCAGTTCCGCATTATAATTGGAGATGCTAAAATCATACAAGATTACGTTACACACGATGCTTCATGATCAACCTCGTGTAAAGTATATGTTCCTTAATGTATTTAAATATTTGTACGCCTCTCTTTGTTACTACTTTGGCTTCCCAACCCCCAGCCCATTTACAAGCCATTTTTGTCAAACTTTTATTTTGTTTTTTTTGACGGATTGCAAACACATCCAACATGGAGAGTAAACCGGTTGAAGCTCATGTTGTACACTTTGTGTCCCATTGGATTACACTTGATAGGCTGAGGTCTATGCGGGTGCAAAAATAGAACACATCTGTTCAATGGAGTGCGTACCACTAACAGAGCAGCTCATGATAAATTGCTGAACAGAGCAGTTGTAAAAGTGAAGCGTTACCAAAGGGATAAACTGGACTTACTGTATTTATTCCGGCAACATTCTGTGTCAAACAGGCTTAGGTCAACTAGATGTTATCCATCAAATCTAAGTATACTTCAGTTGGACTTTCGTCTTTTAATTGATAAAATACGTTCAAAACTCTTCATGTAATAAACCATATTTTAACAGTTTTCATAAAATTTAGAAAGTACTCACGAACACAGGTCCCCCCTTTCTTATTGTCTCTACAATACGCTTAAATTACAAAAAAATAACCTGGTATTTTGCTGGGGTAAAAGGGTTTAGTGTTTACATTTAAGTCATTTGTGAAACGTTGGCTTACATACATACGCTTTTGTGTGAGGCAAGACCAGACCCATTAAACCACTGGATTGGTCTGGGCGCCTCTTACAAAACACCGGTTATCCAGCCACTTCGGTTGAACCATCAAATATTACTCATCGCAGCAAAAGATAACCACATTATCGCTCCACATTTATTGCACTCAAAAATAACCTACTTTTGTTGATTTCAACCACCATAACAAGTTAAAATAATGAAAACGAGGGAAAACTTACTCGTGCAATTGTTCACGGCAACCACTCGGCAATTATCTAAAAGTTACGCATTTGCAATACAGTTTTCGTATAATCAGTCTACTTGGACGTCTGGTGTGAATGCATTATCTGGGGGTTTGGTCAACCAGGTTGGTTTTGATACGTTGTCTCAAAGATATGAAAGATTCTTCCTCTCCTGCAAGAACATGAGGTAGGCATAGAAGAGAGATCTCACATCTATGAACACCTGGGTTGCTCTTGAATTTTGGGAATTAAAATGACACTTCATTCCATGTCATGTGATATTAAATTCAGAAGTCATATCTCAAACTTATTCGACCGTCCACAATTCAATATCCTGGCTAAGCATTGTCAGGTATACCTTTCGTATGCAATAGTTTTGGTTTCGTATGTACAGTCATTTGCCACACAAGAAACTATTTTATTACGCAAAACCACCGTTGTATATTTATTACTCAGTAAAATGAGTGAAGATTCTCAACGTTGTGGCACCATCTGATTTATTGGGCAGTTTACCCTCTACGCAATAATACGCCTTCATTGCATTTGCACATGACACGTTACGAGAATGGTTGCGACAAAGCAGTTGACTTACACTGGCAATTACGTGAGAAGACACCGCACGCTTCTGATTGCAGCAAGATAGTTAATCAGTAGTATTGAAATATGAGCCAAGAGCATTCTTAATATGATATTTCACCAAACAAAGTAAGTAATAAGCTACACCAACTTGTCTTCACATTAGCAGGTGTTCGCAAATGACGAAGCAGATCAGCCTGATTAATCTTAAAAGTGCGCTTTCGACAGTGGACCATCGTATTCGAAACCAATCACCATATTAACAACAATTCGGTATCTTGAATTTCCTTCCAACAAAATCGTTAGGCGAACTCAGTGTAGCTCACTCCGTTAGAAAATGCCATAAACGAAAGGTTCAGCTAAAAAATAGAGCTGATTCTCCTGTTAAGGCAAATTTTGCTTGTAGATGAGCGTATTTTACGAGTTGCCCTCAGTATGGATTCATGTAATACATCAGGCTGGTAGAAAATGGAGGGCTGCGTTCGGCGAGAAAGCTCTAACAAGGAAACTGACAGTTGGTTAGGTTGAATGACTCGATGAGTGGCACTAAAAGGCACTGTTTGTTAGGTTTCTGAAAGCCTACAGCATTTCCCATCACACGCTCCCAATAGAACGTGTCGCAGCCTGAATTCTCATTAACTCGGTAGATCCCATTAACCACCCCCGCTAATTACTCTAGAAACGCCCGACCCTACTGCATGCCTAGGACTGAGTTTCTGAATGGAGATCAATTTACATAATGTATTAGGGATTTAAAAAATTCTCTCCGTTGCTTTGTGTTAACGCACTTGCGCAGTCCTTTAACTTTTGGTCTCTTTCAGCATCGGTTGTTGATTCCACGAGACGCCAGCCCCAACCTGAAAAAATTTTTTGCAAGTGATCAATTTGTCAGCAATGGAACTATAAAAACTTACAAAGGATCATAAACATCCCTACAAACGTTGTTGTACCCAACATTTTTTGTGACTACAATACTGGTCAAAGGCTTTGGTGCGCAAATTTAAGCACGACAAATCTCAAACACCAAATCTAATTCGCCACTCAAAATGAACTGTGATTCGCCGTTTACGCAACCAATGTGAATGAACTGTCGACGATTCACTTAGTGTGGTGTTTCTATTTTAGTCAAATGTCTGCATTTATTGTGACATTTCCAGGCTTATAGTACCGTATCCGTCGTGGTTCATTCCACTAATATATTAAATGACTTAGAGTGGAACCTCAATATCCGACGCTATCCAACGCCTGAACTTTCTACCATATTCACCCTAAGTCTATTTGTATACATGCTTGCGGCTACGATAGCGGCCCTGTCCAGCGGAATTCTCGATCAGTTTGAGATTGATGGGAAATTCCACCCCAGTACCAATACATGAGAATGAGGACCGAGAACTTACTCCTCTCTACAAGCCTGTCATTCATTTTCAGTGGCTGAAAACAGCACCCAGACGAGAGTTAAAAAACACTGAGGTGGCTCGCTTGACCACAAACATCATACTCATAGAGTAAAAATATGGACTGGTATATAAATATTTGTACTCCTGTGATCTCTTTCACATCTTGACTAAATAACTCAGAGTTTGGTGAATCACGAAACCTTAGTATCCCAGTGAGTTACAATAAAGATGAAATGTCAGCGACCTTGTGACTAATGACCTTCGCGAACATAAACTGCAAGGTCTCTAATATCACGAAAACATGTTTAGTTGGAGAATATCATAAATGATTTTTCAACTGAGATTCAAGTGATTCTCCCACGAAAACCAAATTGGCGCAAAGGAACATACTTTGCAAAAGAATGCCACTGTTACATACATCTGAGGTCATTTTGCGACCCGGATTTGGCATCAAGGAACTTTTCAAAGGAGCTTCAAATGGAACTCTTCAAAAGGGCGAGGTCATCACCTTTAAAATTGACTACATATATCACGAAGTATGAATGCCCAACGTAAAAAGTGCACCAGGAGGTTCACGTGATCACATACTTGTGAGTCTTAAAAGTGCACTGCAAAGAGGCTAACTAAGGAGTGCTCTGTAGAAATATGTGGTAAAATTACTAACGTTCAACGCGTGACACAGTCGTGAGTTAGGTGACAAAATTTCAATAAATGACAGTTTCACTGTGGGTAACTTCTTTTGAAAGTGCACACTTTAACGTGACTTTGATGCACTTGGAAGCTTTTCGATGATATGACTGATTCCACAAACGGCCAGGAACCTCAAGTATTGCACAACAAATAAAATTGTGAGGCTCATGTTTCAGCTGAGTAAAGGGTACAAATTAAATTAACTAAAAATCAAGTCGTTAGGTGCTGGCCAAATGACTGAAACGCCGGCAGCAAAATGGCATTTTGGGATCAGCTGGCTGGACGGCAAACAAACCGCTTTTTGCCTTGAAGGATGGTTAGCATTTACTTGTATACAGGTAGAAACTGCCTAGAACGGGATGCAGCTACAAGGCAGCAATTCGATACTCTGAGAAAAACACCTTTGGGTCAAACAGTTTGCACAAGCCTGTTTTGAATTCGTGCAAATCTTTCAACTCCAGAAGTCAGAATAACATTAACAAACTCTCGTTAAAGGTTTTCGGACTGTGTGGCATAAAAGTGTACAATTATGGAATGTATATGTGAGCACATTTGCCTGATTTTAGCTGATAAAAACAATTTGTTCCTCGGATGCTCCTGCAGAGGTTGAGCTGGACGACCTTTGTCTACAGGCTGCAGAAAGCGAACTGCATTGTGTTGCCCGGTAATAGTAGAATTAGAATATATTAATAAACGCAACTTTGTAAAAGAAAGTAGCAAAATTTTGAGTCATTCTTCTAAGTGCCAACTTATTAAAAAGATGCTCAAATTCGACTTTTGTTGCAATTTACAATGTTCAGTATATATTCAGCTGTTCTGCTGACGTTTACTCCTGCTACGAAATTTCCACCTTTCCTAGTAGACCCTTTGCGAGATACTTGCAACAGGGTTGTCTGAGATTTATAAACGCCCGTCGTCAAGAATATTGTACCATGCTATAGCACGCTGCATTCTGCATTCTTCACCATAAGGATTGCATTTATTCGGGTCACATGTAATTGTACAGATTTGGCAACGCGCATGATCACTTCACAATCCTGGATGGATAAAATGTTGACCTACCAGATACACTGGCCCCTAAAAGCATCTACTGTGTTTGCACAGTCGATGAAACTCTTGTGCTCCCCGGAGGTAATAAACCTAACTTTTTCAGCTCAGGCTGCAACAATGGCCGCAACTCTGTTTCACATTATTCCGACAATAATGACGTGAGTGAATCAATGTCTTCATCCAATGACTACAAGCGGAGCTTTGGCCGGTTCCAATCGGTAACTTAACAGGAAGAATCCAGCCATCCAGGATCTGGACAAAATCGTCGGCCATTAGTTCAGATAGTATGGAAACTAGTGGTCTAACCGCAATGCAGGGATTTCGGACGTGTCACCTAGCGTATGGGTTACAGCTGGATACAGAGGATGTTAAGTTTGCCCAGAAAATCATGATGCCAAAAACAAGTCTGCCCATTTGGAACACTTGAAATTTCTTTGATTTCCTGCCCAGAAGTCAATATGTACATCCTTGATTCTTCAGTGTATAAGTTTTGAAAAAAAATGTTTGATACAGGGAAGATTTTGAGGAACGCGCTCGTTGTTTCTACTTCAGATGGTACTGGCCTTCAATTAATTTGTAGTAACCGGACCAATAGCACGTAAATTGAAGATGGGCGAGATAGCTTAAGTGGTTAGAGCGCGAATTTACTGACCGGAAGGTCCGTGGTTCGAACCCTACCTCCGCCTCTCGACTTCCGCTGGCTAGGCTTGAGCAACCTGGCAATATCCCAGCCCTCATGCTTCCTTCGGGTGGCATGGCAGCTAGGCACCGAAAGGGTGTTACAGCTGAAGGATTATTTATATATTATATCATAAATTAAAGATACCAGTTCTCTGATTACCTCAGCGTCATTTACGGAACCAGTATGCCTATGGCTAAGTTGTAATGTGGAAACGACCTGCTTAAGTAATAAGTGCTCATATAGGTACGAAATGTGTATCGGTTAAAGATTCGCAATTTATTTGAAACATCGATTTGCTGAGTACCTGCTGCCCACAAACGAGTTAAATGGTAAAGCTTGAGGTGATTTCTTCGGTATCCCATTCCTCCGTAAGCTTCGGAGGTACTCATTTGTCCACTTGGGTCCTGACGGATGTGGATTCCTTTCTAACACAGCTATAGGTCCATGAAGTTTTGCAGATAGGGAAGTGCAGCAGACGCTACAAGAATCACTTGCAACCAGTACGCAGTCTCGCTTATCTAAATGGATGTATTGCGTCGGTAGCCGAATTACGGGTTTGAAACGTGTGAGAAAGCCCTAACTATTATGCTATGGAAGCCATTTGACCCTGATTCCGGTTGGCACACCTGTTAACATCTGCCAAGCCACTTTTAAGATCTTTCGTAAATGTTTTCAGTGTAACCTGAATGATGTCGGTTTGAAAAGAGTTGACCGTATTCTGGCGGGTGTAAATGAATGGCGGTGTCCGTCATTTGATTTATCAGAAAATACTGTTAGTGTAAAACTGCACATAAAAGTGAAACAGCCACACGTGAAGCATCCGTTTCTTTCACTGAATTATGAACAAGCATGAGATCAGTGTTCAGCCAAGCAAAGCGCACAGGCGTTTGAACGATCACTGTAATTCTCTTGAAAATCGGACATTTTTCAAGGGCAGCTTCGGTTTCCGTAGACCAATCTCTCTTGAACATGGTCCACTAAACTTCCCTCTTTTTCTTGCATTCATGCCAGGTCTTAATGCGATAAGATGCTGCGAACTTGTTAGCTTTATGGCGGTTCATCTTTATTCCTCTCTCATAGCCGTCAGTGATTTTTGGTCTGCTTGATCTTTAATTGCAGGCAGAAAATTATTGAGTTTAAACAGAGGATTTATTCCGAATGATTCATCTAGTTTGGTGTTCAATAAAAGAGAGTAATCCTTATTTCCACACAGTTCAAACGCCGCTTGGAACTGATCTATGTTCCCCTTGCTTATTCTGAAAGGCCAGCATTTTTATCGCAACAGAACTGCCAACAAATTTTTTTACCATACAGAAATTATTGGCGCCTGAACCACACCTGTTTTTGGGTTGTGAGCAAAAATCCCTGAGCCGTCCACTTCGCGAATACCATTTTTGTATATCGACTGGGTCCCAACGAGCCACATTAATCTATAACCGTCAAAATCTTGAACTGAAAGGATAACTGAACAACAAATTGAGCCGTAGATCGGGTTCCACCGGTATTTGGGTTTGCCTGATTTTCTGAAGCCAAGGTAAGACATTTCGGAGGGCTACAGACAAACGGGCTTTGCTGTATTCGTTTGGGCGCTCCCGCCTGCAACCTCCCCTGCAGATTGCATAGAGGGTTACGCAGACAACATCCTTGAAAACAGATAGCATTAGCTACACTCACATTCCCTGGTTATCTATTTTACGCCGTTGTTTCTAGCCACCCGTTGTCTGACGCGCGGTCCGAGCCATTATAAAGGAGACACAGAGAGGAAAACTAATCGTTGCAGGCGATTATTCGACACTCGCAGCACTCGACACAGGCAAGCAATTAGTGGTGCTCAACGTGTTCCGTGAATATGGTACATGATGCACAATCAATCACGTTATTAAGAGTTCATTGATGTCATCCGATACCATCAGTACCTCCGAGACACCAGCAGTCAAACGGCCGTGGATGCGTTAGGCCAACGGCCAGTAGAGGCCGCGTAGCCATACAGCAACGCATTACGTGCCGCGAAATGCTACACTCCTCCAGGCAGGAAGAAACGTTCGTTCAGCAGAGTGCGGCAAGATCGAACGGTCAGAGTTGGCACTAGGAGGTCGAGTTATCTGGTCACTTTAGTAACTTTACATGCTGGGAACCCACCATTATTTTTATTTATTAAAATCCAAAGGCCCTCAGCTAATAAGCTTCTTCCACTGGCTTTGACGCAATTTGGAAATGTCCGGTTTCCTTGTTCCCATTGTGGTCAGGGGTTATTTTTGATGCAGTTGCGTTTCACCAATAAAGAGAATGCACGTCTTTTTCTGGATCTGGTGATCCGCACATTCAGCACACAAAACCGACTCTCATTATGGCAGGATGAGGTGAATAATGCAAAACCTCTTGGTTCAGAGCTGAACTGAAGCACATGCGCAAATATCAGCAACCAGGATACCGAGAAAAAGCGCTCAGTGCCCATCAGGGCACAGTAAGCACATGCACACCTGGCAAAAAATGTCCGTTTTATGGGGTCAGATGTGACAGTCATTTGCAGGAAAGAAGGCTCAAGGCCACGCACAGCAAATAAGGAGTCCTAATACAAGTCAGAAACTGTGGCCTTAGGAAGCCCCAGTCCAACAAAAGCCCTGGCGGATTAAGAACGGTATATATCCCCCTATAGAATAGCGGAAAAATCGACCTCACGATCGGTAGCACGTAAGGCCAAGAGGATAGTGGTAGAACGTTTGTCAAGCACTGTACTTCTACTCAATCACACTGCACAGAAGTGTTTCGCGCCTATCCGAGACTGTTCTCACGTATATCGCAGGCACTCAACGCTCCCTAAAGGCCGATGTCAAGCTTGAGCTGCTGCGTCAAAGCAGCTGATCTCAAATCCTTGAAGAATATATATCCCAGAGTACTTTTGAAATCAGTGCAAGCTAACCAGTCAAAACTCTAGTGCAATGGCTTGACCTAAAAACTCCCCAGAACGTTGCATCTTCCCATCGCCATCATCTCATTCAGTTTGCCCAAAAGGAATCGTAAGTTCATATACTCTGTCTGCTGAGCTTGAAAATGTGCTTGTAGGCGTATTGTCCACCAGTAGGAGGTTAGGTTGCGTCGTTTTCCAGAGGTCAGTCCATACTCAGACCGGTCAAAGCACCACAAGTTAGGAATTCATATCACATGCTCAACTATTGGCTGGCTCCTCGGATGACGACATATCACATGGAATGTCCCGTCATCATGTGAATTATTCTCCCTTATAAGCCTCGTAAATTCCGTAGGTAGTGCAGTAAGGTTTCCCGGGGATTTCCAGTCGAGGTATCTGCCTGTAAACGAAATCAATCTATGCCAGACAGCCAAGAAGACGTATGTCCGTTTTTATCCTACATAGAATCATCGTGAATCACCGGACAGATTCCAACTCGCAGACTCCCGGCTGGTAATAGTATTCAACTGCTTGACACCAGTTTGTGTTACAAATGGCGGTTGTTGTAAATTAGGCCAAAAAGACATCGAATATTTGAGTTGAAAACTTCCATTCTGATTTTCACAGGATCAGTAAAATTTACCAACTTAATATCGTCATATTTTCCACTGAAAGAGACGCGACGATAATCGTTCACTGGGGACAGTATGTTGAGATGCTTGAATTTTTCACGTTGAACATTTCTTTATCAAATAAATGTCGTCAGCATTAAGTACTTCGAAGTGCATAGCTTTCTGTGCAACCAAAAACAAAAACGATTTGAGTTGCACACTCACTTTGGGATATGCAGTGTGGCAGCCCTCTTCGAAAATAAAAAATTGATCCGCTTTATGTTTTCATATGAACAGTAACTTGTTGGTCATGCAGACTCTAGTATCCGGATCGAATAAACAAAGCGCCTGTTAGCGAATTCTTTAAACAAGTTATATGGTTTGTATTCCGGGTCGGTTTTCTGTGCACCAAATCTTGAACTAGGCTGATGATCCTGGAAATGATCTTCCCGTTCAAAAATTTAGTGCCTTTGCACTCCGTACCGCGCTCGAAATACATGGTGTCTCTTAATCCCACCAGTTTGACGGTATCCCAAGCAATGGCAGTCATATAGTGGACAATGAATTTTCTAAAGGTGTCTGCAACCATTAATGCGTTATCTCTCTCAAGCAATCATCGGTACATCGGTACATCGGTACTGACAGAGCTTGAAGACACCCACGACAAATTCTCTCTGGTCAGTGTATTGGGAAAATCACAGAGCATTTCGCTTCAAGCAAGAAGGGTATCTGATCCATTGGATGAATACGCTTTTATTCCATATCAGTTCTAAGCACCACAGAGAAGCGCAGTTATCTCAACCTTCCATGGCAGGATGTCTCAAAAAGACTGACTGAAGTGTGCGACCAATGCGTGGCTTCCAGCTCGGAAGCGTCTCTATTAGCAAGAGAATTTTCCATTAAAGATGGATACAAAGTTGGTTTTGTGGCAACGGTGTGTATTGATGCAAACGTAAAAGTAAATTTATAAATTCATTGTCGAATTTTTCGGTGAGCCATTCGACCAGAAACTGGGGGACCGCGCTCACCACATGAGCCTCATGATGGGCCACTTTTGTTATTGCCATAAACATTTCGTTGCTGCATCAGGACGTTAGTGCGTGATGGAAGCTCCTGTCAAATATCCTTTACAGCACCAACTACCTTCAGCATATCAACTAAATGCACACTAACCGGCAGCATTTTCGTGGTTTGAACTGAAGTAAATAAAATCAGCCTACTTGTTGTTTTTCCAGTAGTTTGGAAATTAGGTTTGGTAGAATGTATGTCGTCTGCACTGCTCAGCACGCAGTGACCCATCCCTCATTGATCTGTGCACATTAGCTTTGATGTAACCTCGTTTGGCCCATATTCTTCCCAGCTAACAACGGACATATTTCGAGGCAGAACAATCTGGCCACAGGAGATGTCTACTAATTGTATGTCCGTAGTGTAAAACAATTGCACCTCGAACAACTGAGTCCATAAAAGTAGAGTAAATACTTCCAATAAATATCCAGTGATTATTTCTCTTGAACGCGTGGATGCTTCAGATCCCATCAAAGATATTCAGCCAGTACTCTTATCTGTGTGGATGACTATCTGAATTTGTGCATAGTAGTCTGTGACTCAAGCTAACTAATGATACTGCGAGTAATGTAGATTTCAATCGCGTTTCTAAGAGACAATCAGATCTGCAAAGCCACAATCTATGGAATTATGTACTGAAAAGTGCGCAAACTGATCACTTCTGTTCTTGTGAGCCACACAGCTTTTGGTAAGTGAAACCCCGGAGGCCAGCATTTGGGCAAGCGATATATCTGGAACTAACACGTGAACACGTATGACGAGATAACACAAGCCAATTGCAGCACACCTTGATCCATATTTACCACCTGCGCAGAGATAAGTTATTCCGTTGGCGGAAGCACTGTTGTGTGCCCGACGCAGCAACATGACCGATGTACGCAATGGCCCCGGCAGCTGCACGATATAACATCGGATTTCTTGTAGTTACCTCAATTATATGGGTATTTAGGAGGGAATGCGAGATCACACATGGTAACGTACTTTGCACCGATCAATCGGACTGTGTTTCAGGGTGACCAAGATGTGCAAAACGGGCCACAGTATATGTGGTGTGCGAAGACCCCAGAAGACAACTTATATATCCCCAAAGCAACCAAAGTCTGTCGATATTATTTTAAGGCTAGAGTGTAATTTAACGAAGTAGCAAACAATCCTCAGTGATAACTCTTGGGAGCATGGACACATTTTAATGATTTGAAGTTTGACTACTAATCACTCATCAACATTCGTTTCCTCTCCTGTTTTCTGCACAAGAATGTTCATTATATTCAGTCTTGTAGGTCGACCACTTTCAAATATAATAGCGCACAATAAATCTGTGCATATGCAAATTTGCTCATCCAATCAAGGCTATGGACATTCAACGGGAAGACTTTTAATTGGTGTACGTTTTATTCTCGATACGAATGCCGAATTGTGTGACAGGTGTTCGTATTCGTAGTTAGTGAAGAACACTTCAGGCAAAAACGGTAACAGTCATATACTTATATATGCACTTATATTTACACCTATTCCGGAGGGGTGTGCATTATATTGGCTCAAGTCCAAAGAGAGTTTCAAACGCGGAATTATCCCTTTTACCATCCACATTGCCATTGAGTTGCTGACGACAGATACATCAAGAGGAAACGCAATGCACTGAAGCTCCCTTTCATTCTTGTTCTTTTCCAGCCCACTTTCGGTCAACCTAGACAACATCCATGTAATGAAGGACCGATCAAAATCGGACGCGCATAGAGTACTTTCGGTCATTGTATGTGAGCACGTGGTGTGCGGTCTATTTTATGATTCTCCCATACAACATCTTGTTTTTCGTGAAAACACAGTGTAGTCCGGTGAACCGCATGAATTCTGCAGCTCTGAAAACATCCTCATTGTTGCCCCGTACTGTTACATATGTGGTGATCTCAACAAACGTATCGCTCGGAGAGGTAAATTTAAATCGGCGAAAACTATATGCCTAACCCAATAGTGACAATAAAATTCTGAGCAGTCAATGTAGAAGAGTGTACGGTGTAAAACGCACTAGTGGTTGGTAGTTATGCGTTACAGTAAACGCGTCTAAAATTTAACTCCAGACACTGAAAGTTCTAACGTTTTGAATCCTGATCACCTGCCAATGTGACGCTAAGCGGTACTGATTGGGAGTCTGGCTCCGAATAGCCCAACTATAAAACTACGCCACAATGAGTTTCAATGGCTACGAAGTTTAATATAGGAGAGGATTTTAAAATCTTGTGTAGCAGTCAACTTACGCGTCATATTCGATCGGTTTGTCCTAACCGTATGAAAAACCCATCTCTGCTGGCCAACCCTTCAATACGGGCCATCATCAGACTATTATTGTCATCAACCCCTCCCTGATGCAGTTCAGCTGTACCAGACGCAGTGGAGTCTGGTTACAGACGTGGCGTGCCAAATGTTCATAGATCTGCAAGAAATTGTGAAAAATTGCTGCCCCTCAGTTAGCAATCGGCTCCTGTTGGACAACCAGCATCCAACATCATTCTAATGCATCCGACCAGTTTGTGTCGTTCTTCGACATGTCAGGCAGTTCTGGCGGACGAGCTATGCATGACCACACTGCAGTAGGATTCCACTAAGTACAAAAGGTGATTTTGGTTCCACATGGATTAAATACCCCTTGACGTACGCCCTTGTTGCCCAAGGTGCATTACAAGTATTCAGCAACACGACAAAATATCCAACTCGGTGGTTACAGAGCGTTACCTCAGCATTCGAAATCTCGAACAACTTATTCAACAGCAACAACTTTACTGCTCCGATCACCTTTCCCAAGACCTAAAAGCAAGCTTGGCAAACTGGGGCTAGCTCATTCACTATGCCGCAGATGGCACCATAGCTAAAAACCTCGATTGGCACCAACAAGTTCCATTTTGGAAAAAAAAATTGTGAACAAACTATCATACAGTACTCGTTCCCGGAATAAGAATTAGCCCTCAAACTGTGTGGTTCTCGCCTTTGGTTAGCTTTTGTAGTCAGGGACATCGGTGGAGTGAACGAAATTCGCGAAAGGGCCAGTCCCCATAGAACAGATTAAAGAGGTGCCATTCTTTTGGCTTCTCCAAACGAGTTTTCCCTCTTCGAATAGGCCTTGCTTGATGCGGTTACTCCATTACTACAAATTCGGTTTTAGTTCATCCACTATTTCTGTGAATTTACTCTTCATAAATCGGATGGTTCTTTTAAGGGATCCGACTTTGTCAGAACTATTTGAGTCCTTTATATAGCCGCGTTTTTCAATGAGATTCGCGCATTCCGTTTTGACTAGTAGTGGTTTATTGTACTCATCATCGACAGTATGGCATCAGTGTTCAACACCGATGCTTCACCGCCGTAATTTATTGTGATAGGTTGACTTCATAAATCACCGTTATCATTGTTATCAGCCAGCATGATATACTTCCACCAAACGCATAGCTCTACGCCAATGAGACTTTCTTGTCTCAGTCTACGAACTCGGTTATTGTACTGGTGAAGAAAACAGCAAAATCGTTGGAATATTCGTGCGATTTCGGCCCTGACCTCACATACTGGCCAGCATGAAACGCTGACGTCACGTATGTGACTGCTGTTGGCTACGGTGGTATGTGAAGACATGCTTTGCCTCGGGACCAATTTTATTATTACCAGTTACTTGTAGTAAACATTGGTGGCATGGATTCCAAAGTGTGCGGATTTGTCTCCATCTTCACGGTTATCGTTATCGTGTTTTCCTATTTGTCGGCCAAGTGTGCAGCACAGGAACTTGGAATAGATTTACAGGCGGTTGGCTCAGTTATTTAAACTCTCTGAATTGTTCAACGAGCTTCAAGTGTTCACTCAACAATTCTAATTAAATGAACCAGACGTAGGTATTCGATTCGACTGAAGAGTTAAAAGATTTTAGTCAAGAATGATTGGAGTATAGCTTTGGATTTCGAACGACTACTTAAACGCGAATTATTCCTTTTCATGGATAAACCTATGGAAAATCTAAGACTGCGGTACATAACGTCCTGGATAGTGACATTCCGATCATCATCATCATTACCATCATCATCATCATCACCATCATCACCATCATCACCATCATCACCATCATCACCATCATCACCATCATCACCATCATCATCATCATCATCATTATCGACAGCATGACGTTAGTGTTCAACACCGATACTTCACTGCCGTACAACCGTGATATATTTGAAAGCATTATTGTGAAGAAAAGAATAAAGCTGGACGGGAAAGGGGCTTATTGCTAGCCTACTATAATCATTCCGAGGTGCCCACACCTCCAACCGCTCATTCAGGCAAGCTGGATAGAAACTGGCAAGAAGATCGTCACTGACATCGGTTGGCAGCCAAATCTTGCAGCGTCTCCAACCAGGCGCATTGAGAATCACGCGGTTCCATTCCTGGAAGGCGAATCGCACCGACAACACCCAGACGTTTCGTGGTTTTCTTCAATCTTCAATCTTTATTTTCCAACATCTGTGGATGCGTGAATGTATACGAAGAGAAGTCTACTGAGTCAACTTTCCTTTTCACTTTTGCATTCCAGCAAATTTAGGAGAAAGGTGCGCTATACCCCTTATCCCTAACACGAAGCCTTTTCTCGGGGAAGACCGTAAAAACCTAGAGCGTGCCAATAACCTCGAGCTACTTGGTTCTGATCAAACCCAGATATGAAGTAAATTCTTCTGAATTTCTGAAATGCAAAGGATGGTCACAATTCCAGGCGAATGCACGATCAAGGCGGTCATAAAGTTAAAATTATTAGAGAAATAGGACAGATTTTTTTATCCGGGTAGTTCTGCCGGTTGGATGGCAAAACTGCCGAAGAAGTGAGTGCCACAATTGATAAAACCGGTTCTGACTTCCCCCCTTTAGTTATCTCAAGTAGTCGACTTGACATTAGCCTGTCGATGAGGGACAGGGTCTACGCGGCATTGCGTCTAGTGTTGTTTTAGAGTTCTGGCAAAAACCAGCTGCGTATCTACTTGATGGGTTCATTCTAATGGATCGACCACGCTGGCTAGGTCATGTGTTCCGTTTGCTAGGTGATCAATTACCTTGCCGTATCCTGTTTGCCCAGGCAGATTCCGATATGAAGATACCGCAATTTAGACCGCTCAGGACCAGGCAGTGTCGTCCGGGCGAGTGAGGTATCAGAACCCACCACCACCCACCACATCAGTGGTTCGAGGCAATCACGAAACTGGTGAAATCAAGCAACCAGTGGCGGCACTGAATATAGTCTCTTATTCGTAATCATCAGACCGCTGCTAATTTTCATTTGTTTTCGTTTTCTGTTCCGTTAAAAATTTTCTCTACCTCTTTCATCTTACGCCACTCGCAGCTATAAGCCGTGAGGACGAAAAACGCTGTACATGCGTACATCGTTCACAGCTGTCAAAATAAACTGAACTGAACAGACAATGATTTGGTTGTCAACATTTATTTCATCTGTTCACGCTTCTTTTTGAGTCTGGCTCACGAAACCGATCGAAGATAACCACCGAATACATACAATTGATACAATGCTTCCATTTTGGGATGTGGTTTCTACATAGATACCGTAAACTCAAGCCGAATCCAAGGTAGAAGAAACTCCCTGGACAGAACAGCCACTAAAATCGCCGATTCACCCAAGTTTGATATTTATTTCTTGTTTTAACTGGCCGTAAAAAATATTTTCGGACGTCTAGCAGTGACCGGTTTTGTGGTGCACACAAACATCTCCTTTTTTGGCCCCTTTCGACTAAACCCGTTGAAACTGCCCATACCAGACGAAAGTGCGACCGTAACACTAAGGTGGCGTAGTTACACCAACGATAATGGTCATAGAGTTTCTCTTTCGAGGGATCTCTGGATGAACACACAAGTAGTTTAGATGAATCATCTAGTAGCTCAAGATTGTGCTGATTATCTGGCAAATTAGCCAACGAGGTCATTCAACATTACAACATTGCAAATAAAACATTTTTTATCTCGCGTGAGCTTAGTCACCAGCGATTGAGCAATGCCCAGCACTTCATTGGTATTTTCTAGGTCTATAAATAGCAGTCGACCCCGTGGCTACGTCAGGCACTCATTCGATCAAAAGTTCAAAAGGTCGTCTGTAAACATAATAACAACTATTCCTCATGCAAGGGGTCAGGACAAAGACCACTGTTGCATTTAAGCATGAAATAAGTGACAGGGCGTTTGTGGTGTTGTTGTTTTGCCCGATTATTGTTAATCCGCTTGTTTCATGCATCGGTGTCATGTTTGTCATATTATCACCCATACATCCTTAGTGTTGATATTCAGTTCTCGGGGTTAACGGATCAGTCCTTCATCTTGGTCAATCAGAAGCCACTTGAAGGATGGACAATGTATAAATTGTGATGTGCACACGTGAAAAACCGGAGAGCAAATTGACTGCATCAAAATGAAACAGAACAAATCGGCACCCGGCACCTTTCCTGGAAATCAATCCACTTTACTACTTACCGCCTAGCAGTCACAGCCAGAAGGGGGAGTTCCCAAAGAGGAAGATAATAGTGCACACAAAGCAAATCGGACGTACGGAGTATTCTAGAAGCGAACACAGCCATCAGGTGAGTTTGATAGCACAGAGTAAGTTGATCTTCACCAAGGAGAGCGCAGTGGACTTTTGATTACGACTATAACGTACAAATGATCACACCACTAAGAATTGAGTAAAAGGAAAAGAAACTACTCAGTATTTGAAAGTAATAGCAGAAACATCAGCTTGGCTACTGGCAGTGTTACTGGTTGCACTCCAGTTAGTGAAGGATTTTGGAGATCAAAATAACGTGGTTTTCGCAAGTATACTCTGTATATCTTTAGAAATAGAGCATGGGTTGGTGACGCTTGCAATAGAACAGGGACATCGGACTCATAGGTAGCGATGTTTAGCTACAGTAACTTCCCAGCTACTGGTTCACGGTAGACTCCACGTGAAGATCTGAATCATTTGTCAATGACCATAACTTTCACGTGGTCAGGGACTAGAAGCGGAGATTAAGCATTAACCGATAAAATGAAAGATAACATCATAACATACGACATAAATGTCAACAGAAACGGCTACTTCTTAAAAGTTAGAAATAAAGTTTATCTGGTTGCATTTTGGGAGCGGAATCAGCTATTTGGTCTCACTCAACTAACTGTTGGCCATAGAGGAGAGGCCCTATTTCTCCAATCTGAGTATCCTTGAAATTTCCATTTTAACATTCGCCGAACCATTTTCGAATTTCTAAAATACTGGTGCGCAAAATATCACACATCACAATTCAGCTTGCACCCAAGTATCTCTATGAGGTCGACAAATACACCCATTTTCACAGGAGACTCAACTGAATGTCTTTTTTATGATATTATTCAACTGAATGTGCTACAACCTTCTGAGTAGTTTCCTTCATGAAAATATCTGTACGGTACTTCGTTTTTAAGGCTACACTAAAAACTATAGGGGTTAGTCAAGCTCCCAGTCACCTGACAGAATACGCTTCCAACTTGTGGTACCCGATAGACCAGTCATAAATAATGGGTGTGTTTGAAAGGACCTAAACATTGTTTAGTTCATATGGGACGAACACTGGCGGTTTACCTGACGGTTTACATAACTCATTTCAGTTCTGAACAAAAAAGGCAGAAATACCTCTGGTAGATCGAGGTTTAATCCAGTTGCTTGAACAGTCTTTATCCATTTTCCACCTACGTTCCACGTCGAAATATGCACAGAGGTCAGTAAAGGTTCGCGGAGAACATTATTTCGCTGTTCTTCCACCGTTTAACGCAGCGTGAGTCTTTTTTGTTTTGTTTGGAAAACAACACTGAAACACGGTTCATGTTCAAAAACCCCAAGTCAATAAACGAATCAATCCACAGCAAACGTAAGAGATCAGGAAAGCGAGTTAAGGATTGTAGCAAATTCCCCCATTTAACTTTAAGGTACTGACCAGTCTCGGTTGGTTTTCCAAATATTCCCAACAAGGTTTATTGTACTGCGTTTGATTGTTGTGCAGAAATGGACTTTGGGGTTGAACCAACCCACATTGTGACGTAGTGACGAGCTAATGACACATTTCTCCGCCCTCAGTTTGTTGTGGCACTCCACATTATATAAGCCTTAAACCTGTATCCACTGAACCGTCACACGAGTGGACTCGAAAAAACAGTTTCAATTGTTGATATAATTCACTTCAATTTTCAAAATGTGGTCTGACGCAAATGCAATGATTAGGCAACAGCTTAAATGAGATGCTTGCTGAAATAGTTCTAATTATTAGATTACCTCATGTGTGAGCAATGAACTAAGCTGTGCACACCTTCCCTTGGGATATACGGACTTCACGAGAGGTCACATAAAATCGATGCACCGGATGTTTAGTTGACAGCAGTAAACTCCGCGTGCCGCACTGTAGTTCATATAGGAATGAAAAACCTTGGTCAATTTCGTCCGTTCTGTTCCCGAATATTCCAGGTCGAAACCCTGTGCACTGAAATAGCGAGAATTTTGAATTAACCGATCTCAACTTTTTTAGTTTGCAAATATTATCGGTGCATCGCAATTCTAAGATTCAACATATCCTTTGAGGTTACTTTTCAACTCAGTAGTAACTTTCGCAAGTTTGGCTATTGACAACCAAGGTAACATAAGGAAATGTGATTCATCTGTTCCGCATGTGCTGCACAAAGGCCGCCTCATGTTTCAGTTGGTACGATATTCGAGACTGCGCGTATCTGATGAGCCGGTCGTGGGCTGTCGAAGAGTTGTCATCAACCTTGTGAGTAGTTACCTGGTTAGATCTTTTATGATGACTTTTGAAAACGATATTTCTACCGAAATATATAATTTACCGCGCGTTAATGTGGATCAGAATATGGCCTAGTTAACCAGCCAGCTAGTTGATCAGTCACTTAGTTAGTTAGTATCCTGTCCGCAAACCCCTCCCCCTAATGGGTTGACACCCAACGGCTGGCCTGTTTCCAGAGCTTGACAAGTGATTTTCAAGGGATTCATTCAATTTGGGGGGGGGAAATCTTTAGTCCGTTGTTGAGAAAATAAATCAGTTGTCAAGCTTGGCAAAAAACGATGACAAAAAATCCACCCGAGCTACCAGCAGTCTGAAAAACCACTTTGATTAAACGGACTATGCACCCTTTTCTTTTGTGGCTGCTGCCCGTGATAGATGCTTCCAAGAGCTGGGTGAGTTGCAGCACTGTCTAAGCCAAATAGGACTGTCCAGATGAGCCTTGTTCCTTGTGGATACCATCGCTGTAATTATTGTTTGTTGGAGAGGCATGAAATTTTACCCAAGCATTGAGATGGCTAGCAATATATGGTTTTTAAAAACCACGAAATGTTACTTTGGACGAAATTCCAGACAGCTGCGGCATAAAGGGTTTGTGAACAATCAAAGCAGGTTCACTAAAATGCTAATGGCAGGGAAAATACATTTTTTAAACAAGAATGTCCGGATCTCTATCTAAGTTTATTAGATGCATTGTTTCGGTGCTAGAACAGTGATTCCTCAGGTATTCAGTCTCATGCCTAAGGAACGTTCCCATTAAAGCCATGGTCGACAATGTTTCCAACACCATAGTTAGATGGCAGAATTAGATTGAAAAATTCGCACATTTAATGCCATCTCCCTGGTTGTTGTTTTTCGCCAAATTTCGACACTTTGCGACTAGGTTAAACGGGGCCTAACGGCCTCTAGGCACTGCTCGTGGATGATCTCGCGACAAGGCATCTACTTTCAGGTTATGCTTGCAATTCTCAATCCAAGTTAAAATAATCAGCTTCTCAGACTCGTCGGTTCAAAACCAGGTGCTAAGAATGCATGCGTTTTGTTCATCAGCTTTGTAACGGGTTGACTGATTTCCCCTAGCGCAATGAAAACTCGGCAAATTGAATAACCCCCGTGCAAACATTTGGAACCTTCAAATTCCTCGGCAAAATGTAGCGCTGTAAGGGCGCAAATTAATGAGCGCAGTGAATGTCAGAGTCTGTCAAGTGATATCTAGCACAATTCTTCGGTTAGAAGTCCCCAGGTTATCCCATCATTATCCCCAGGTAATCAGTGCAACTGTGTTGTGCTTGTGTTCTTCACCGGGGGTGTGTGGGGGTGATAAACTGGACCATAGTAAGTCCAACACTGTGGCTGATGAAAGCTTACTTAGGTTTCATTGTTCAAAGGTGCAAAATGTAACAAATTTGCGTACCGTTGGGGAGTTTTTTACGGTGTTTACGGATGACCGAGAGAACGTGGCTTCACTTTATTTTTAGAGTCCTTACCAAGTACATTGCCGATGATTACAAGGGATAATCAAAACGCAGGCTGAACACTTATTGGAATTTCAAACACCAATGCAGCTTTTCGAATAAAAACTAAAATGAGAGTGATCCATGTTGGACGCTTATACTCCTCTCATACTTTGCATATTCGCGTCCACCTACCCAAAGCTTCATCCATCCGAGAAAAATGTTGACATGCGCGTGAACCAGTAAAACTAGGTCAGATAATACAGTTGCTTGTAATGAAGGAAAGACCAGTAACTGAGCTGGATTGTAGACCCCAGACTCAGAGAACGAAACAGTCAACTACCGTTCGGTATTACTCTTGAGCTCGATTACCTTATTCTTCTCAGATAACCTGAATCCAACACATTTGTGTTTGAGCACGGCGATATCCAAGCAGTATCGTACTGGCAGTGTCTGGCACTACGTTCGATATCCTCCCATCCCTTTCTACAAATTCCTTGAAGCGAACTTGTAAGTCTTCGAATTCGGCGGTGCAATGATGCTGTTTTGAGATAACCATTTGATCTATAGGACAATGTGTCGCATTCCCACTTCACGCATCACGCAGAGTGAAGCTGGACCAAAGAACAGTAGAGTGAATATTTGTCAAACGAATACTGGATTGCAGCAGCACTCAGAAGGCATTCCACATAGATAACCGATGAAACAGACAGTGAGGGCATGCATGGTGAGATCATTCTTTGTTCAAGAGGCAAGCGGTAGCTGAGTACAAAAATACTTCTCTGTTCCAAACAAGAAGGAGTCGTAATGCTGCTCCTGACGAACGAGGAAAAGCAAAGAATACAGCCACAAAAACAGTGCACGACGAGGTTTGAAAGTCCGATGAAACAAGGTTGACAAGTTATGACGGCTGTGGCCGCACACAGCTCAAACGGGGAACTTATTGTACCGATATATTCTACGACGTTAAAGCCTGGAAAACTCGTAGTACATAGCATTCTGATGGACTTTTTTCAGTATTAATTGATATTCCGTCCGGTTAGTGTGGCTAATCTATGCTGAAAAGCCGAGAAGCACTGTTTCATCTTTACGGAGAATCTGTAGTAGCGCGCATCTCACAAATCTGTCCGGTTTTCCGGCTTGCGTCGGAACACTTAACAGTTCGACCACGAGCAGCTGATCAGCAGTGTGATAAGCTCTCAAACAGATAGGTTATAGCGCTACACATCCTTCAATCACATAAACCACTGACATGGTCACCTGTTGACTGGCACCTCGAGTGATGAATTCTCAAATGAACCTTTCGCTCATCTTGTGAAATTGTTCTTCCTCTAAACCACGTGCAGGTTGATGGTAGTGTGAAGCCAACCACGTTGTTGTGCAGCCGCCGTGGCTGAAATGTTAATTATTCAATCACCAACCGGATGGTTGAAGATTTTAATGAAATGCACACTGTGAGTAACCCCCGTCAGAATGAAACTCCTTTTCTGAGCTTCTCAGATTTTCAGAGTAGGCTGTCTTCACTGACAGGAAGATACCTCAACTGAAAGTCTTTGGAATTATCCACGCTCCGGTGTAATTTCGCTGCGCGAGCCAACGACTGCCCACTATCTCAAGTGACTTGTGCCTACGAGAGTGCTAAACCTGGGTTATCAAGCAAGGAGGGTATTGATGGACATATGTGTGAATTTGCAAAGATCCTTAGGACGCTGTCGAATTAGGCTGAGCTTCTTACCTGGTAGACTTGCTCATATAGTTTCTATCGCAACAAGACGATGACCGTACAGGTCATGCAGCTTCGCCAAATTCACTATTGTCTCTTGGACCCTTACTTTACAAGGCGACAACCGCGTCACGGCACTGATGACAGGATCTTCAACGAAGTAAATGATTCTGGTGGTCGAAATGGAGCACCAGATATGTCAGTGCACGCATCGTTGAATATATGGGTAACAGTAAGATGAAGCAAGTTTTTTACTGCAAAAGCGTCTACGGGCAAACAGGAAATGAACAGGATCAAGCCATTAGACATGATAGATAACATCTCATATGCACGGAGTTTTTGAAAACTGCGCATTTTCACGCGTCCCCTTGAAACTACCTGCACACCCACTGACCATTAAATGATAATAACCGAGCGCTGCAAAGCAGTTTCATAATTTCCGTAATAAACAACGTCTTCTATCACACGCGGAAGCGAAGCTTGTAAACCAGACCGGAAACCACTCACATTCTTCATCAGCAGTATACACCGTCACACCAGTAGCATTCAACGGCGCCTATAGCCGCGGAACACACTAGAGCTTAAGCTAACGAGCTTGAGTCAACCAGTTACTTAAATCAAAGAAAATCCATTTTGGGAAACCCTCCTCATCCAATGGAAAAGATGAATAGTCCCCGACCACTTGATCGATCCGAAAACATCTTCATATTTCAAACCCAGCTTGCTGATGCTCAAAATTGATCAAGTGTGTGCACCCTAAACATGTGCTGTTGGCTGTTCTAAATGGTTAAAAATGAATACATGCTCTCCATTTTTTGATTATTTTCTTCAATTATTTTATTTTCTCGTGCTGTACATTGACACAAACTCCTCGTCACAGCTACAAAATGCTACAAACATAGGCCTGGCGAACCGCGGAGCACACCCACACATCCTCTCGCAAAATGGTCCCCATCTGGAAGAGAGGACCAAAAGTGAACAGGATAAGAAGTTTGATACGCGGTTACAAACTGCATTCATGAAAATATCTGAATCAACCTGGGAAAAATCACCTGTCTACAACAGCTGAGGTGATCTTCGAGGATCAACTGTAAATGTGTGGTGATAGTTCCTACATTCATACGAATGTCTTCTGACTACTCAGTTAGCCGCTCCGATCGTTCCGCAAGCTGCATACTGTCTGCTAACCTAAAATAGTCTGGCATATTGCGGAAATAAGACTTTGTTTTAGCTGGACCTGTCTGATAGTGGCCATCTTTGAATTTCCTATTCCGATTTTTTGAACTTTTGGTCAAAAGCTATTCATGCATGTCAAAACATCCCATTTCTTTCGGAAAAACAATAGCCGATAGTCGTTGTTCATATTCTGTTACAGATTCGACGTGGTCAGTGTTAAATATGAAATTTGATTTTATCTCCAGATTGTGATACAACGGATAACTTCATTCAAAAAGACAGATGTAGATGTATCAAATTTGATATTTCCTGACTCTGGGACCTGAGTATCAAACGATAGACTGAACAAAGGGAGACGTTTTTAACTTTTACCAGAATAATAATTGTTTAAAAACAGTTTGTTTTTCTTGTTACTTTCGAGTTTCTACTGAAACAGAGGGCTCGTTAATGATGTGCCTTAAGGACAATTTATAGAGGAATTGATACATTGTTCATAAATGCCACGTGTTGTGAAATTGTCTAGAGGGAGCGAACTGAGTACACAGATTTCCCACTTCTTTCCGTAAAGGGACAATTACTTTTTTCCTACTCTGAATGAAAACGAGTTTAAAATTTAATGTCTGCACGCCTGACTATTTAACCATCTCTAAAATGTAGAACATTACCCACGCACTGAAAGCCTTTAACCGGGATCCTCATTTAGAGGCTATTCGGGATATCCCACTAATACAGCAAACAAACAACGTACCAGGCCGCGAAATTCTTTCAGTCGGTCACTAGGCTTATACCAATCGAGGCCCGGACATGGCAATTTCACCAGTGCGCTTATGTTGGGTAGGCATATCAAGCTTTTTGTTAAAGAACATTTCAAAGGAAACATGGTATTTGTGTTTCTGTGTCCAAACGTTATTGTGATAAATACCTTATCCTGACTTGTTAGGATAAAGGCACCTGCATTTTAATTGGGGCATTGTCCAAATGATTCTCTCAACTAGACATTGAAGGTTTTCCATCAAGCGGTAGAATCAACCCCCGATTTGGGGAACAGCAAATCTGTATGCGAAAAGGAGTCACAAAAGTCGTTATCTCACCCTGTCATTCCGTAGGCTGAGGATTGCGAAAAAAACAGTCCCATGTAGCTCGTCTCTTTACGGAACAAATGTTCTTCGAATGAGAATGAGCGATTCAGAACAATGCAAAGGAGTTAAAACCAATAAATACCAGATACAAAACGTGATGTTTTTGGAACATAGTGCGTCATAAAAAACATAATCTATGTAGAGAACGAAATTGGTTGTGATACGTGTGACTGAAAATGTAAACCAAATTATAGAGAGGTCTACAACTTGTTCGTACATGACATAACAGCCCGCCCTGTGCAGCACCGGTTGTCTTCCTGACAGCGTATTTCGCGATCGAGGCTTACTACTTGTAGAAGAATCCATCATAAGACAATCCATAATGCTACTCTCAGACAGCGAAATCTTGCAGTAAATATGACCGAACTGTCCACCCTCATGAAGGGACGGAATGTCCTCACCCCCATAGCTTAGTGTTTTTAATTTGCTGTCTATCTTTTGGTGGTCACCTACTTTAAAGAAGTTACACAAACCAGGTAGGAACAAAATTCGAGGAGTTTCGAAGTAGGCAACCGATTTTAAAAGAAAATTCACTACATTTATATGATGCAGAAAGGCCGTCTTGCAAGGTGTTCTCATGTATCACGTCGAAACGCTAATCCAGAGTTGCGCGAAGACGAGCGTCCGATTGCGTAACTTTCAGCATAAGTACTTATTTCTCCCACACTGTCACTCATTGTTTCCTCGAACTTTTAGAAATACAGAGCGAATGTCGAATGTGGGAGGCGGATATGACCAAAACTGGGATGAAATTACAGTTGTCTGCTTTAGGAGAGACCCCCTAAGGCATACAACTCATTGGAAGTGACCACTCTTCCTGGTCCTTCGAGATTCCCATTGAAAGTTTGATCCCTGGAGCGACCAAACAAATTTTCCGACAAAATTGGACCAAATATACCCCATAATTAGCCTGAAAGTTATCAGCCCAATGGAAAAAAGGAAACTATGGCTACTAATTGATAGACAAAGCTGCTGATTCTTCATTGGTCATCAAAGTGGATCTGTTTGGTCACACACATTGAGCTTTTAAAGCAACTAATTTATCGCACTGCAAGCTGTCAAAATTTCATTCATATCAGTTTTGGTCTTCGGACACGTGAATTGCCGAAGCAACCGCGGGCAACATTGACCTTGTTTAACCCCGCATGACCGTTCTCCCCTATATATGCTCATCGGTTTATACTGTTCACCTGCTCAAGACTTACTTCGCTCCTTTCCTGTCTAGGCTTTCATGAATCTTCCTGACTGGTTCTTATCCAAGTTGTGTATGTCTCCAAAATATCTAGATTAGGTTGTGTACTCAAGTGGCCACACTAACGGATCATCGCCGGGTTATCTGTGTCTCCATACTCCATCAGCTGAGCAGTTTTCTATTATCTAAACGGTTTCCATTCATTTGAAGGTTGAGCATGCAGATCCAAATGTATCCACAGTGAATCAAAATGTGTTAGCATTACTGCTGATGTGTCTTTGGTAATTCGTTGAATGAATAGTGCGTAATAGTCGGGTAAGGTTCGACTTATAAAAACTAACATGGAATATATTTTTTTAGCTGTGCTGTGTGTGCTGTATCACCTGTCCGACAACAGGCATAATTGGTATCACGAACATAGTGGACTGAGGAGAACTGGAGAACCCATGCTCAAAGACTCCTGGAAGGATGAGTAAATTTAGTGAACTAAGCATATACATACTACAGAGCCACGAAGGCATGGAGGGGTAGGCGTACACCAAAGTCTAGACTAACCGTGCAAGCCTATAAATAGATCGTGACAATAAGGAAGCACTTTCATGTGGCTCTGGGCATTTTTCCTCTGACCAACTTGAAATCGTCTGTTTCCCATAAAGCGCCGAAAAACCTGATCTGTTCGCATTCCATCAACAACAATTGGTATCCGAAGTTGCATTTGGTTTGTGACTTTATTCGTGCACCCATGTAAGCTTGCTCATAGCAGCTTTGCAAGGTCCCTCGGTGAAAAAATTACTAGCGGTTAAATTAGGGAAGAATTTGAAACAGGTGGTGACTTCACTTTGACTCGAGTCACAGTTAACCTTATCAGTACTACGTGTGGTCAAAAACACCTTCCGCCTGCAGATCAGGAGAGAGAATTGAGTGCACTTTCAGATAGTTTCAAATAAACACTTACTATTTTCAACCCCAGAAAAACCAGGTGAAAGATATTACTAAGTCTTAACTGGTTTAGAATGAGACCTACCATAATGATTGGTGACTTCCTAAAATAAACATACCCATTGACCAACACTCCCCTGTAGCCCTTTCTTACGTGGAAGGGCCTAACTGATAAGTAATGTTACCGAGATGAAATCACACCACAATTATCCTTAAAATCTGGTTTTCGATCAAATCTGGTAGCCTATTCCTTCAGAATGCTAAACTGCAATGGGAACCTTGAGGAATGGGGAAAGAATGGTAATCATTTTCACAGGCAGTATCTTTCCTGCAAGCTTTCCCCTGAAGAGAGGTAATTTTAATAACTTCCCTGATCTTGTCCGGTTCGTGAGCTCGCGATCACAACCATAGGTTGGAAAAAGCTAAGATTCAGCCCGGGGGTGGAATTCCACAGAGTTAATACTAGGTTGACAAACTCGATTTTTTTAAGGATTATACCCTACATGCTGGCAGGTGTTTGACATGGTTTGAAATAAATCGATAAATCTAGATACGTGCGCTCGTAGTTTCATTTCGCAAGCAGGCAAACCTGCATTCACCGCAGGTAATTTTGATGGATTTTTGGCGCTTAACAAGACCAGCCTGACAGACCATAAGGCAATTAAATTTCCGGTCAGAGTACAACATTCTCGTTCACCAAAAATTATGATTGCCATCTGAATCTCATTGTCTTAGCGTACGTTTGTCACCAGCCAGCACGGCACACAATTCTAGTCAAGCCCATCATTATTGAACGATCATCATATACTTTCAACTGCCATTCAGGTGGCCACTTTGTCCATCTTCATTCAACTGTTTTAAGGACCTCGGTTAGTCACATCAAACGCAGTTCGCATCTTGTCCTAGCCCCCAAGTTGACTAATAACTGACCGATGCGCCTACTAAAGCGTGAATCGAGTTTAGTCCATTTGGTCGGTGCAACCTGTTGGTGTATACACCCCACCGAATGCATTACACTATGATGACCGGTACAGAGGTACAAAATGCAAGGTTGAGTATTCTGAAAACAGAATCCCAAGACTCCTGCTTGTATGAACCGAGCATCACGAATGAAGAAGTCTGGTGCATCATCTTCAAATATAAAACTACAAGGGGTGCATAATTTGATTTTGCTGTTCGAAATTTAATCAAGCTACGCGGAAGTTCCTTTTCATTGCACCAAGACTTTTGTAAACTAGGCATATTTAGGAGTATAAATATATGTAAATATATATATATAACCTTACGAAAGTTATGGGATAACCATTTACACATGACCATTTACGCACTGTTCTTTTCAGAAGCCACATCTTGATGAGGTGCATGTAGGTACATGCAGCCATCCTAAACTACGTGGATAGACGGATACCAACTCTGAACCGGTACGCTTACCGCTGACTGACGACATGCATTATGCGAAAACTTTGGCTTTTCCAGTGAGTTCCACGGTCGCCAGACTCGGCGAGTAGATGAGCAGTCTGATCTACACCTAATCAATACCCGCGCCACAGCCAACAAAATGTACTTTGTTCAGAAGAGGTATAAGCTGCATTCGCCTAAACCCTTGCAATTGCTTGGTGAGTCTGATCTTCTGGTTAACTCCAGAATGACGGGAGGATTTATTCACAAACATGGAGCCTTTTTGTCAACACTAAGTTGTGTCCAAATCTGTCTGAACATGTTAGAAACATTTGAATGAAGTAACATTTTCTTCGCAGATGTTGTTTTACATCCTCGTCTTGGCATTCTTCCCATAAGGACACTTGCTTCGTATTTGATCGGTAGACCACCCTGACAATAATCGCTCACCAGCAGCACGCAATAAACCATGGACTTTTGTTTGTATCATTCCCGGATGCTCAGTTATGGTTTCCGTCCCCAACGTGGTCCCTGGTCTTTGGTGCTATTCCTGATACCGATTCGGGCCAGTATGTGTCAGAACAACACTTACCCACATGTAATGTGGAACATTACATATGGTGAGTAGAATGAAGGAAAGCCTTACAGCGTCAAAGTGTAGGAACAAAGCTTTCGGATTTAAAATTTGCCTCCGGTTTATTGTTGATCCGAACGTAAACAAATGGACACAAGCTCAGGTGGAACGCGCAGTTGCCAAGACTTATCAATGACATCTGGATTAATCACTATTGGAACGAAATGCGAACTTGTTTCGGATTACATTTTTAGGGTTATCACCATTTGCTCATAAGAAAGATGGGAAAGGTGTTAACCTTAAATTCGCTAGACAAATGTCATTCAAACCGTAATAAAAGGGACGATAACAAAACATTTGTTATCATCATCATCTCTGCCCTGGCCGGCGTTAGTTTTGCATGCTGTATATGAATTTTTAATTTTTTTCTTGTCAATTTTACGTTGCCGACGCTTTCAGGTAGGTGCTAACATCAGTCCGACTAAAAATGTGAGTTTGATGACTATCAGGTGCGGAATTTCAAAAAAGTGCCCATGACGCCCGATGTCATTCATTTAGCCGAAAATGTTGAACCACCAGCGAAGTGTTTTATTTCCAAGACGCAAAAAGCTGACCTAAAATTCAGAGAACGTTCACTTTACTCAGAAAATTTAAGGGTCAATTTTTTCCTGCATAAATTATAAACGCTAATCGGACGAGGCAAACAAGAGAATCAGTTTGTGTTTTACTCCTGATTAGTTGGTGTGATTCTGCTGGTTCAGCATAATCGTCAAACTTACAAATATGTGGATGAAATTGAGATTTTCTTTGCTGTGAGTCAAACAACTCGACTCATGGGATCAGAATCATCTTAATTTACTGCACGTGAAAGAACTAGTCAAATAAAGAAGGAAACACCTTCAGGTTGGGCAATTAGACAGGTGTAACACAAAAATTTGAATAGTCTGTTTTCTCCAAGGTTATGTCGTCTTATATGATAACTATCCATGCTACATATTCGTTTATACCAGTAGACTGCTTGATGTTTTCCTCAGAATTTGGTCTGATCTGCTAAGACATTTGAAATGATTTTCCAAATCTGTTGAAAGATCTCAATATGGCGACAACACTTTGGAGTCGAATCCGAAATTCCTGGGAATTCCGGCAATAAAAAATCACCCTTCAGTACTTTTACCCATTTGCTAGTGTATTTTTGACAGGTAATTGCTAAGAATTTCACAAGCATTGCAGTCAAGTTTCTGAAACTGAACGTTAAGCAAAATCCTACAAGGTTTAAACCGATTCAGAAAGCAACAGATGTTATCATACGCGATGTTACTCGTTCTGAAAACTGATTTTGTAGGAAAACAAGTTCGGGATGTTTTTTTAATCGATGTTGCAATACAGAATGCTGACCACGTGTTACAAAGACCGACCACTGAGTGGACGACTGTCACGATTTAAACTGCCAAGTATATCTGGTATGGATTTTGTCGGTGCGTCGTGAATCCTCAACTGCGTCAAGCCAAGGCACACGCATTTTCGCGGGCACTTGTAACTAACAAACCTTTGACACCTAACGGTTGTTCCTTAGTTTGCATTTTGCTTCACACTTATAGCTACTCAAAAGCATGCTCCTTTCTCAGAGCCACAAACGCTTCACGTGATTTTGCCTCTCGGTTCGTCAAAGAAAAAGTGCGAAAAAAAGCGATCTATAGCGGGTTGGTACGTTTCTACTCCCCACGTGCCACCTACTCTTTGATGAATCCAGTCAAGAATGCAACTTGTCCGCCAATCAATACGCTTAGCGGGGGTCATATACAGAATACCGATGAAATGAGCCTCAGTCGTAAAATTATACTGCAGACATCTTGTGATGACTGACACAGGCGTTTTTGGGAATGGCTTCCACGGCAGGTCAGAGCACTCAAGTTTTCGGGAATAACAACGCTGTACGACGCAGACATGTTGTTGCACATAACACAACCATGACTTAGTCTTTTCCCATATTTAGGAACATCACTGAGTGAAGTCGCCGCAGGAGCGCTCCAATAACGGAAGCATTGGTCCACAAATTATCACCAGACAGAGAAACTCGTCATTT
Organism: Opisthorchis felineus; assembly: GCA_004794785.1. Taxonomy (NCBI): domain Eukaryota; kingdom Metazoa; phylum Platyhelminthes; class Trematoda; order Opisthorchiida; family Opisthorchiidae; genus Opisthorchis; species Opisthorchis felineus. The sequence goes on from SJOL01006087.1 coordinate 432,124, forward strand.
AAGGGACATTTTGGCTTTTCTAAGGGTTGTTCCCTATTAAGGAGTTTCGGTATAGTGGATTAAACGTGTAAAGCGGATAATACACCGTTGCCCTACAGTAAGTGTGTAATCATAATTCCATGTCATACCGGTGGATTCCACGTTTCAGCTGCGGGAATGCCACTGCCAGTCTGTTGGTTCACTGTTATCGATTGTGCTTGGAATTCACTTAGGAATGGAGTTCGTGCACTTTGTCTATTCACGCACCACTTGCCGTGTAGTGAGCTGTTGCAGACCACCACTGCTAAATTACTTATGATCCTTTATACTGCACGGGCAAGACAAAAGCATTCTGTAGAATTTCACCAAATGGATGACTTTACCGTAAGGCATTCGCCAAAGGCAATTCTGCATGTAGAACAGAAATGCACAACTTAATTGTAAACTGTTTGGCACCCATGTGCTCAAGCTGGACGCATATTATTCTGCAGAACTGCTTTTCAACCTAAATATCCTTCGAAAATTGATAACCCACGTATGTTAATGAAGACCGAAATCGGCTGACTGTGGTCGTAAAGTGAACCAACTAACCAGAAGTCGTTTGTCCACGTTCTTTTCGGGCTCTATCATGAACGTCCTATTTCATTCTATTAAATGCAATTTTATTGCAATCCACTGACGATCTTCATCCATGTCACTCGTGGCTTCAAGGCCAAGTGTTTGAAAAAAGTCGTTTGATTTCCGTATTCAGGAGAAGAATTTGGGAGAGGACGTCGGGGTTTTGAGTGGATACAACCGGACAACAGGTAAAAATAACCGTAACTGAACTCATACGGACAAAAGCTGAAAAATCTCGCCGTTTGGATATTGCCGTGTGACGACTGCATAACCATCTGTCAGGCCGGTTAAATTTAAGTAGGCAGCGACGTTTCAGAAATTATCTGGAGTCAAAACTAATCACAAGCTATGGGGCGTACATAGCAAAACATGTTCAATGACGTTTTTTGTCAGAACGCACTGCTCAGGTTGATGAAATCTTTTCGATAGTCCATGAAAGGCCTCTACTTCTTTGTGGCTCACAGATAGACAGACACACCGAGTTTTCGTCAACCTAACATTTTACCTGGACTCAAAAAAAGAGAGACTCACCCGGGTTGCATTCAGGCCTTCTGTCAAAATCGAACTTCAGTTTCCTTCAAACTGGGTGCAAGCGTATTGAGCAGCTTCAGATATACATCCACCTACAGATATTCCATCCCATGGCATTCAGTTACAATACGAAGTGGAATTCGCAAAGCATAGTTCACCCTAATGCTAAACAACGCTCCGTCGAACAGACACTGCACACTACCATAAAAATCTAGGTTTTCGAATTAGACACAACATATTTGCGGGAGAAGCTCTCTGAGATAGTCAGTTTAGGCCTCTGTTTTGTAAATGGATAACCTGCTTCTCAAACAAGACCGACCTCTAACAGGAACTCGACGCATTATTACTAGATAGACTCCAGTTGACTCGGTTGTTGAATATCCTTCGATAACCCACTGCCGGTTTAGCCTGTGCTGATGCTCATCAACCAGGCCTAACCCCAAACGAGTCAGAATTTCAGGGTCACGCTACGGAATGAACAGTCTTCTATCCTGCCTCAAAGAATTTGAGGAGTGACACTGGACTCTTTTGAACACCGCATATGTCTCGGGAGTGACGGTAATGAAGAAAACTTGCAATATGACAAATGTCAGTGCCTGATGGTGCCCTTTATGGCATCGCTTGTAGCAGACCACAGAGCGAGCAGCGTTTTCATGACTGCGGGACTTGGTCACTTTCGGGTGTAGAGCTGAGACATCTTGAGTTCTTTGGACGTTAATGTCTCAGAATTATAAACAAAAGCGGATGGAATCAGCGAATTTGCGACGGGATGTTCAGAAGATCAGTGTTTTTTGAAGCCATTTGTTTCGCATACCGCTAGTATACCGACAAGTGCCTTGTTTTCCGTGTCCATCTCGATTTGACAGAAACCTATAGGTGAACAGATTCGAACATGGCAGAAGGAAATGAAGTATTTTACGAAATGTCTGGGTACCGTTGGTGTTACCTGCCTTCTAGGATGTAGTCCACGTGACCCTAAGTTTGCTTATCTGAAGACAGTGAACGATATGGCAGCTAACAGATGTCGGTGGCCTTCATGCCGAACGACTCCATCCAGACTTCCCGACCAAGTGTTGAAGGTGTAGGCAACTCGGGTGTCTTTGTCAGGCCAGTCCTATGTACCCGTTTCAGTTCCCGTTTCAGTTTTCTTCTACCCATTATATGGTTGTACGGCAGTCAGGCGCCGATGTCTTCCTCACTGCCGATGATGATGATGAAGATGATGAATGTCCCCAAATACTTTCCCACCTATACACGAATTGGCAATCGAGTGTTAACTGGAGTCTCAAAAGAATCCCAACCGAACCTCCCGATTATTGACAGTAAGCTACTACCTCAGAACTGGTCAGGGATTTCTTCAGGCTTTGAAGCTCGAAAGTGCAGGTCCGGCCGCAGCACAAATTTGTCACGTGACTTGGATGAATGTTGTAGCACACCTAATGTCTGGTCCTCGTCGATATTGCTTCCTACATAATAATAGAATGTACAAGGTATGGAGGCCTGTCAATGGCATTATGACATTCTTTTAGTCATCCCACCATAAACATTTTTGAAGATCGCAAGGTTTTCAGGACAGTGGCGATAGGCCACGTTTTTTATCCGCACTTGGCGAATAATTCTGAGATCATCGGAGGACTTTATTTCGTCAGATACTCCAGAGTCACTTCGGATAGGTTAGACTGATTGTCTCAACCAGATATAATTACGGGTATAAACACAATTTCGGATTAATTAAGCCGTAGTGTTTCGTCCTCCAAATGCCCCTATATGTTTACGATTTACCAGTTTATTGAGGCATGTTGATCGCTGAAGGGAAAATACGAAAACTATTTGCAGTGTCCCTTTCTCTCACTTGGAACATAATGTGTTCAAAAAAGAAACTGCTGTTTATTTCGCACGAATTTCACATGAATCAAGCGTGAAGCCGATATCTAATGAAGAAACAATTTCTGCTACCTTTAGAATGAAGAAAAATGGTTCGGTAAGGTGACTCTAATCGGTTGACCTGACACTTGTGAGTCCGGAGCGAAACACACATTTGCACTAACCGGTATTTCGTCTGCGCTCGGGATCGTATTCTCTATATTCATTGGAATGATGGGGTATGAGGTCACTCAGGTGAGTAGCTGCCACCTCAAGCTGGCGAATTTTTTTCCATCCACTAGTGGAAATGCGGGTAGGCGGTAAAACGCGATAACCTGGATTGGAGCGATCGATCAAAGCATGTGTTGGGGCAAGCCTTACGCAGATTTCAGCTTTTTTTCATCAGTGGGCTGATTCTTAGTATTCACAATGACTCCTTCGACCGTTCGTAGGACAGTGACCATTCCTCAAAGTATGTCTCATTTAATCCGACGACATTACAAGGTCCCACTTGACAAACATATGCCGCAACAAGCAATTTGACGTAAGTCTGAAATTTAACGGTACATAATGTCCGATCTGGCGAACTGACAACAAATAATCATCCAAGAAATACACTCATTTGCAAATCAATTTGGTTTTGCGAGAGACTCACCTAGAACCCAGCTGAATCTCTCGTTTGTGATGATTCCATGCATAAGGTTGACGAAAACTCGGGGACTGCGCCTGCCTGATGAGCCCCAAAATGGGCGAAACCGGTCGTGGGCTGTCGAAGAATTTTCACCACCCTTATGAGTAGTACATTGCGCAAATAATCATCCAGTTTTAGCGGATACATTTAGGCACAAATAAAAATCTATAATCCTGAACGGATAGCCATATCACTAATGTGAGTATAAGGTTATTCGTAAAAATTTCAGTAAACAGTGCTTTTACGTGAACAGAAAGTCCAAAGGCATGCCTATGAAACTTCACATTTAGTCAAAGCTATAACAAATATTCTTAGTTTTAGTTTACTACTTTTGCACGAAACAGCTAAATTCGATTTGTTGCCCTGGCTGGTTTATAAGTTCTCTTCATTCGCGTTGCATTTAGCCACAACATATTCTTCAAAGTTTGCAGCCATTACAGCGCTTTTACTGGCCAGCCTTAGTGTAATGGACCATTCATCGACCAGATGAACCACAAAGTGATGTGCGGTGTCTGTCGACATTTCAATGAGTGATCATCCTACTTGACTAGTCGCCGACCAAGGAGATACACACCAGCATATGGCTGCCTACTGTGCGTTGCGTACACTGACGTGCAATTCTCAGGGTAAAAATTTGTGCGTAAGATGTCTTGTGCATTGACATTCTATGGGAAAAACCTGAAATCAAATGTCAGATATTTCCAGCCACGTGAAAAGCTCTAATACGTGAGTAACCACTGTTTAGATAATGCGTTCCTTGAGCAGACAGTGTGAGATATCCCTGGTTAATCTTGGATGTATCCAATGTTTCGTATTTCAAGATGTTTCGCCACGTGACCTATGTTTCTGGATGACCAGAGACAATTGGCATGGTAAATTCAGTTTGACATGGCTTGTAGAGGCAGGAAGTCCGCGGTTATCCGCTGTCGTGCCGTCTCCTCAATTAGCAGTAAATCAGCATTATGTTGCTTCCTTAGCAGATATTTGCTCCTTGCGGCACCAAACGACGTTGAACATAAGAAGCGTTGTTTGGATGAAAACCTGAATGCTGGAAATGAGTACGTGACGTTGCCTCAAGTCTGCTGTAAAAGATATTAGATCGTTAATATTATATTATATATTATATTATTATATCATAGTTTAGCGTATTATATAGCATTATATCATATTAGTTTATGCCGTATAGTATAATAGGACAATTCTAATGCAGCATATAGTGTACCTTGCCTGCATATGAATTTCAAGTCCGACTAATCCATCATTTTTTAAATGGCAGATTGAGCATCCCGGTTTGGCCAGTACACTCAGTAAAGTTTTTCCCTTCGGGCGTTTCGACTAGTTCTGAGCCACCGAGTTACCCAAACTCAGGAGATTGTAAAGATGTGTGCCTCTCATGTAAACGGTTCGCACACTATGCAGCTTAAAATTGTAGAAATTGCAGAACTCGGCAGTCTTAGTTACAGCGTGATCTTGCGTTAGCCGTAGGAAGTTTCAGCTGATTAGTGAGGAACTTATCAATTGGTTTTCTTTGTCCAAGCCGACATCAAGTCAATTTTGATAGGTAAGAGTGCTCCGTTTAATTACCCGAATTAAACAGACTATCGAGTCTTCCATCTGTCCAACGACGTTGAATTTTACACCTAGAGCTTCTGCTCTCCTCCAGTCTACCGCACACGAACGGAAGCCTCCTTCAGACCCGCAAACTGAACTGCGCCTCCATCGATTGGTGAAAGACTTGCGCATATGCACAGTACCTCCATTTGTTGTTCGGCTGACGGCTACAGCTCAGTAGAAAAAAGGCACGTTTGCGTGCGTATGGGGAAATTTTGGTGCTCGGGACATCTTCATTGCACGTCCATGGATAAAAAGCGCTATTGGAACACATAAATGCGTTAAGCATTAGCCCAGTAAACATTTTAAACAACCCACAGAAAGCTCATTTTTGGTTTGATAGGCTTGGAATGAAAAATCTGCAGACTATCCCCGGAAAATGCTTTAGACCAATCCAGGATATGCGTGTTAGAGTGATAAGTCACACATTATAGCCAAAGCTGTTTAGACTGTGTATAATACGTCCGGGTTACTCCTTGGTAGCAGCTGATATAATATTTTGACTGATGTTTCTTCGCTTTGAAGTTAAAACGCTTTCCTAAGTATTCTACATGCCGTGCTGTGAAGCGTGTTCAAAAGGATACTAGCCAACTTAAATAAGCAACTCGACGTAGCCTCTCCCGAATCTGCTTTATAAAATAAAGGAAAATGTGTTGACAAGCTACAAAATATGACACGGTTTGCTCCCACTTCAGCAAGTCATCGCTTTCAGCTTAACTGCAGAAGCCACAGTTCCACTGACTACCCCAGAAGAATAAATAAGCCGCATCACAGTCTTACAAGTAAATTGTGATTTGTTTGCCCTGACTGTTATCATACCTCTCAGTCTCAACTAGTTTGGGGTAAAACACGATTGGATAGTTAATACCTTGGCAACCAAATCCCGGCAAATGAACTTAGCCGGCTGTTACGCGACTTTTGTTACCTGTCTGTCAACCAAGTCCTTAGTCCTTGGTATCGGTTGCGATACTGTCAAGGATTTAAACCGTAATTAGCCATTCATCTGGTCCTTGATAAGACACTATTTATGTTTGTTCTCTGTTACCGTGACCCCATCTAAGTGCCAGAATTGTTCCCGTTAGGGTAGGCACCGATGAGCCATTCTACCGGCCTGTAGCCGTTTCCGGCATCGAGTTAGATTTTAGTCAGTCAGATCAATGAATTGGGTTATTCTGCCCTCATGCCCTTCTAAGTCGAGCCGTTGGACATACGTATTTTCTCCAACGTTGATGTTTGCATAACATACCTTGCCACGCAGCCTAAGTTGGCAAACGTATAATATTGTTACTTAGGCAGAAATGTGGAGCTACACCTTCTCACGGTCTGCCTGAATTAGTCGGGTGGCTGCAGTGAATACACACAAAAGTACATAATATTTTTAAACGTCTTGCACACAACACA
>SJOL01006087.1:440890-478574 GCA_004794785.1 Opisthorchis felineus
GGTGCAGCACATTCAGTTGCCTGGAAACATCACAAACTTGAGATCCAGCTGGGTTCCAGGTGAGTCTCTCGCAAAACCAAATTTGTTTGCAAATGAGTGTAATCCCCAAAACTGGATAGTTTCCACCAACATATTGCATGTCATGGCGTCTCTGTTCGCAAGCAAGCATTGCCTTTGCCTTGTATTTTTCTTCATAGGTTTGTGATTTTCCGGCCAAATTTGGTTTCAATTCATGGATAATTGGGGATAATAAGAGAACGATTTGTGTGTGCAAGCAACCAAACATGGCACCCATGGTTCACCCAAAGTGTGATGTAGTGTGGTCGTCTGACATCAAAATTTCTAAAAGCCTTGAAGGCAAAGTTATTTCGGTATCATCTTCGCCCTCAGCTACTCTCCCAAAAAAGCATTTGAGTAAAATAGATGTTTCATTATCCTCAACGTTATAATACTAGCTACTTTGTTCAGCAAATTGTGGTCACATTATTGAGCGGACCATTTTGCTTGCTGAGCGATGTGACCGGAACCACGAACAATTTGAACTGCGAGCGAAATTGAATTGAGAATAACACGCAAGTACACTCAGTAAAACACTGATTAACCCCGTTTTGTAGGACGTCAGGAAAACCCCACTAATTTCACTGTAAGAGAATCGCAAATAAATTCTTCATGAGCGAAGCCAAGCAGCCCTAGCTTTGTGTATCTTATTGATTGGTGAGGGAGTTGGGAAAGAATGCAAGCTTTCCTGGTTGTGCTTCACTGCTGCGAGTTTCGGTCATCTCGAGCAACCTTCCTCAAGAATGACGTTACCAATGTCGCATGGGCAAGGAAGCACATACCAGTTGGTACTAACATTGAAACTAACAGCATAATGTATGACCATGTATGTTTAAATGTCGATCCCTCAGTATCTAGATTAACCCCACATACAAACATGAACCTGTCTTATCAGACTAGCTCACAGAGTGCTTCAGCTTTGGAGCATATCGGCTAACCTCGTCGCGAGTTCGCTCATTTCATTTCTGACGTAGGCTACCTAGGGTGACCGAAAGGTTGATAGATAAAGCTCCGATCGGAAACATCCTTTGTCGGTCGATACTAGGCTATCCACTAAAATTATTTTGGTGGCAATCCATCCTCGACAAACAATCAACATCAACGCAAAAAGATAAATCGGTCCGTCGAAGACAATTTTCAAAGTTGAGTTATAGTAGACCTTCCAAATCTGACTGCGATGACTAAAGTGCTTTCCCTAATTAAATGGTGCGTACCTTGCTAGAAAACCGAATTCAGGCTCACTTAGTTTGCTTCAGGAAAGTGTGATGCAATGCGAAAACATGTCTGTGTAGGTTTGTAAAATTCTGAGTGGGTTACATCTCCTAGCCCCATAGCGCAGCATAAACGGAATTGTGCGGTCCCACGCTGGGAAGTATGAGTTTCGTGTCAAAACACCTCGACTTCCGCACAATGATCTGGAAAACCGCGTATATTCTCTGTTGCTAAGTACATGCGCAAACTTGAGCATTCAAGCATGGTGGACGGCATTACAAGAACAATGACACGCAAACTTAGACAAGTCCATAACAGGTGCCAGGTGGCCAAATAAAATTGTCTGGGTGACTTACCAGTGAAATATTTCGGGCTACAATGGATTCGTGCAAATGGTGATGTGAATTCACCATGCCTCGCAAAAGCGGCGAAAGTCAAACGGCAAAAATGGCTTCAAAGCCAAGTTCCAACGTGGTATTTTATAAGGTCTTTTCTTGCGCATTCAACAACTCGTCATTCCAATGAAAACTTTCTGGAATTTCTGCTTCAATTTTTCGTCTCATGAAATTCGAAGAAAATATGGGATATCTGTATGTAATTCGGACCTTACTTAAGGAGGCTGCCGGACAGGCTTAGGATAATTTGTTAATAATGGAATCACAGCACAGCAACGGAACAGGAGTTTCATTGGAAAGCATTATTATGGTGTACGCTAAATGAAAGGAGACTGCGAAGCCCACAGCTCATTCACTCGAAGAACTCAAATCAGCTGAATGGCTTGCCATCACTAACTTAATTTGCAAATGAGTGTCGTCAGTTGGCGCTCCTTTACTCAAAGCGATTGCCTTAGGCCAAGCATTTTGTGGTTCATCGTTTTTTGTACTCCTTACTCTATCTCCATTTCGTATGCGCTGGGATAAGATCGCTCGATTTGTTGGAGATATTTTAATTGCTGATTTCGGCCAATCCGTCGGATGAACACGAGCGATGCATACGTGCCTGAGCAAAGTCTGCGCGTACCTACCGAGTGTGTGCGAAGAATTCGGGGATCATTTCTTTAAAAACCAAAACTCTCGGTTTCAAATTGGTATGCAAATGAGTGTATTTCGCTAAGAATGAACTCATTTCACTACACTCCAATCGTTGAATGGAACAAACATATCCAAATGACTTGTTCCGTGTTTTATTGCAAACAGAAGTGTAGAAACACCAAGGCACCTCATAAACAGCAAGGATGACGTTCCACGTTGTGCTATGACAAGTTATCATGGTTCAGCTTTGGTTCAGCGTAGACGGTATTCTTTGCTTTCTCTCTTAATTGTTCTCAGGCTTGCGCGATGATTGATGCGGAGTTCTTATTCAACGTAACTGTTGTATTGCAACCCTTAAGCTACTCATCTTGTCTCTGGGGAGGTCTCTTATACCGTAGATATGTTACTAGACTCATAAGTGATATTTAACCCGGTAAAACCTAGGTTGATGTTATGCGTGAAGGTTTGAGTTGACCACTCCAGGCAGTTGCCCGATTACTGCCGACAGGTAGGAAGGTTTAGATGAGCAGTCTTTGAGCTTCGTGGAGAGAGCTGTTAATGAACTAGTCACTTGCATTGAAAATTAACAAGTATGTTGATGTAAAGGTGGGTCGTGTAATGCCGGAAACCCAAAATCAAATTCACATACACCGCATAATAGCCGATGGAGGCGTAGTCCAGTCCTAACCATTAATCGAATGGTCGCAACCGATCCACGTATAACGAACTAATCAGACTGCGCCAGTTGAGATCTAACTAGGATTTTACAGCAAACTGAAGAACACCAAACATTTATGTCTGAACTGCAGAACGGAAACCCAATCCCTTCATTCAAATGCGAATTTGTTCAGACCCCGTTACAATGAATCTAAATGAAATCCCCAGGCTGCCACTTGGATGGGATTCAGTGTTCTTCCCGAAACATAACTTGCTAAATCTTACACCTCCCAGAACCTCAAAAACACCTTCCGTTTAGCGGTAGCGTCCCAGAGGAGGCAAACGTCCCACGAAACCTAGATTCTTGAGAGAACCGGGAAACTCTCAATTATGGCTAACGAAAACCCATTGTTATTGCAGTCTTTTTTCAAAGGATGCTTTGATACGTTTTTCTCTCTTGACCGAAGCTGTACTTTATTAGATGTTTCCCGTCATAATCTAGGTTGACGTAGGCACGTTCTAGAATGAGATAGTCGGTGTGTTATCCAACATATTTCATGACATGAAAGCTTTGGAGAGAGATCTCACAACCAAATGTTGAATCAGGATGCTAATGTGACACCAGCCACATAGTTTTAACGCGAATTACCGTAAGGCAAGTGACACCCAGCGAAACATGGTGGGTGTGCATGTCATTCATGTTAACTATTACGAGTTGAGTACTCGAAAGTCTCTTATATTTATTCTGAACCTGGAGGGGCCAAAATGTAAAAATTTGACTCACTACGGCACATGAACACAATAATTATCACGTTTGCTGAGCACGAACGATGGGCAGCAGAGGGCATTAATTGTTCATTGACATCAAGGTGATGCTCGGAAGGTTTTCTTATCTGCAGACTTTCCAGCTTGCCAGATCACACCACACGAACTAATGCTTGTCGTTCCAGCGGAATGTAAATGACGAGACTAATAGAGGCTCTGGTAGCTCAGCCTACAGCTCAAAAGCGCTGCCACTGGAATTATAACTTGGAAAACGACTACTTGCACAACTCAGTGCAAGAATACCTGTGGAACACTTTCTTGTGACCCATTCATCAGATTATTTTCTGCGTTGATGCCTACAATAAGAATCTACGGTACGATCACCTTAACCTAAAATCCGATAGTCGGAAAAGTGCGTGGGTCCTTTAAAGTACACACGCTTATTGCACACAGCCACAGCATTAAAAAAACGGAAGTTCGCAATCTCCCATCCATGCAACACTGAAACAGAAGTATGCCAATTTTGACAGATTTCACAATTCCCAGCTGTCTCGAAAACCAAGTTCATGTCGAACATATCAACTGAGCTTTCATGCGTTTCACGTAAGTCACTGTGCCCTCCCTCATTCATTCAGTACTTCTCCGAAAATTTTTGATTCCAAATGAGTGATTCCCATTGGTATGAAACTTTTGATTGGCATTTTTTGCTTCATGTAGTATCAACTTGGAGAAACAGAAACTTCCCGGATCGAACAATCTGGCAGCGGTCTTTCTGGAACGACGAAGGTGAACAGAAAGACAACTCGCTGTACGCTTGAACAAATGCGGACAATACATAAGCTCGACAAGTCAAAAGTTTCAAATAAATCTAATCAGCGCTCTATGAATAATATACGAAAAGTTTCGTGTTGACTTTGTGCGCGGAATAACCAGTGCGGCCACTGGTTATTATGAGCTGGTTCCGCCATTCTCAACGTTTGAGTCCCAAACTTCAAGAGTCTACCAGCGCCTAGATTTTTAATAAAAACCTGTAATTTGTTGAGACATGAGGTGCTAACCTAAAAATACTTCGGAATCTGTTCTGTGAGCAGATGGTCACGGAATGAATACGTAGGACTGCGATCATGTGACGAACGTTCGAGAACCACGGGATGGAAAATTTAATCCTTATGAATGGATTGGGCTGCATATCACATCAGTTAGAAAGATAATTTGAATAACTGGCATCCAGTGATAGGCTGGACAGTATAGGTGAACAAAACACACCATTCTTGTGACTTCAGGAAGGAACGTGGAAGGCTTTAATGACATTTCTGTGTTAGCTCTGTGCATGCAGGTGCACGTGGAAAAAATCACCTGAAAATACAGAATGAAGGCTCTGTTTGAGAACCGGAATACCTACTACCTTCCAGCCACTCTTAGTGACCGTGACGAACATAAAAACAGATTCAAACAGATTAATGAAGACAGATTCACATAGACGGACTACCGTGCGAGATTTTGGCTATTGTAACCCAATATTTATTTTTCTAACATTTGTGAGTTTATGGCTAGACGAGCGGCGAGACTCCATAATGGAAGGTTCAAAGGCGAACTTGACGAATAAATGGCAAGAATAATCTACGGATGTTTTCTCAAATTTGATGAAACATTTGTCATAGTCATGGGGGATCTTTTCCAGATAAGCCCCTCCAAAAAATTAACTCCCGCCACCTAAAAAAGATTAGAAAAAAGAGGATTGGAAAGTTGTACTTTTAGTTTTTATTGAAGAGGGTGAAATTGGGACATGTCATTAATAATTTGCATGAAAAGGTCCGTTTTTCGGTACCTTTGCCTCCAAACAAACTCACACAAGTAGCTGTCCACTAAAGATCGGTGTGTGCCGCATTGGCGTTTATTCTGCATCTTGTAGACGTGCCAAAGAGATTCGATGGTTTGTGTGTGAGCTCCAGTCGTTGGATCCCCAAAGTTTTCGGTATGATTAACCGTTTCATGAGTATAATTCATGTCAATCATCGTTTCAATTCCTTGGTATGATGCCCACATATCGGAGATGATGATTGAGCAGGGAGCGATGCAGGCCTGTCCATCAAAGTGGCCGCAGTTCGATCTGGCACTGCATACACGAACACCTCTTTAGTTTCCCGGCAGATTCCTCCAAAAATCCACTGCTGGGGAAGGGCTCGCCCTGCGTAGTTTTTACGGCGAGATATTAGCGTTTCATCGATCTCGACGTGTAGACCTGGGCCGCCGATAACTGTTGGAGTCTGCAAAAGCCGCCAGGCGCAAACTTCGCGAAGAAAGTTCTTCCAGTCAACAGCGGTCGTGTGGCTTATAGATAATTCCTCTGAGCATAATTTAATTTTTGCCAAATTTTTGGACCAGCAATGAATGAATAGAATTACTGTCCTAAACTCCATCCTAGACCGCTCCAACCAAGTTCCCTTTCGAAGACCGATTTCTTGTCGACACTGTCAGGCATTGCACCTCCACCTGTTAGAAACAGTTGAAAGTGTCATTTGGTGGCCATTGTGGCATAAACGTTGCTGATGGATCACTCCGTGGCTTTGCAAAAAACGTATTGCCGTCTCCCTGTCATGAACGAGAGTTGAAATCGTCAGAAAGTTCACTTAAGGTTTTACGTCCGAAAGGAGAACATTTTTGCACAAAATGAGCCTAGATGCGGATAAGGAATTGTGTTCATCAGAAATAGGTCAAGGTTGTGTGCGTACATTAAATTAGAGCTGGCAAAAAGTGGCGGGGCTCAACTTTTCGCGTATGCACTTTTGCATTAGTGGCGAGGCTTATCTGGAAAAGATCCGCCATGGGCTTCGGTAATCCTGGTCAGACGGTGGTCGTATTTCCCAGCAAGATATTTATTTCTCTACTCAACTTGTCATGGCCCTATAACCGTATTGTATCCCCTGGAATACGTGTGAGATTTCCAAGGGTACATGCTATCATTTCCTACCATACCTCTATTTATTAACTATAGTGACTTGTGGTTGAGGGCCTTAATGTGATTGTGGGCGAAAACGTATAAAAGTAACACTTGATCGTAAAGAAGGAAAAAATTTTGCGGATTACTGGTTCAATTTAATCTCGCTTGACATTATGATTGACAAACTAACGCGTGGCTCAAAGTTCCGTAACGGGAACCTCATCAGGTTCCCTTCACGAAAGCTACCCACGTGCGCTCAGACTTGACGTGAATTCGAGCTGTATATCCGCAATCAATAATGAGTGAAAATCAAATAGTTTCAACAATTTCAGATGAATGCATACACGTGGCCCGAAAGCCTCTTCGGTTTGTTTTCTATTGCACTTAAAGTTTCCTCCTGTTATTTCCTTGATAAAATCCGTTATTTGTGGCTAAACCTCTTGTTTATTAAGAACCCAGTATGAACCCTGGAGTTTCGCACCAGTTTACCACCCGAATGAGGAGTCACTTCGCTACGCAGGTACTCCAAATAACCGCCAAATGCTCCTCGAGGATATGTGCTTTCTTCTTCTATACACTGTGAAAGCTAAAACAGACGGTCTTCCCAATAGATAAACAACTGCTCTGGTTTATGTTGAAACATTTGCAGTCTCAGTTAGCTTTGATGAATAAATCAGGTTCGTAATTATCAGATAGTACTTGCAGTATCAAGCAGACTTGCCACACTTGATGCACATGTGTTATCATTCCTCTGCCTATTATGATGACAACTGGTGTTTTTCTGCGGTATCACCGAGTGTCATATGTCACCTGAATGCTGGAGCTTACGTTAGCACCGTCCAGATATTTAACAAGCGGTCGCTTGCTCAAAAAATTGGTAAACTACTGAGCCACATTACAGGGACGGGGAACAAAATAAACATACTGATGTGAAGAACTACGTGGAATCCTCCATAATGTGCAAGTTGCAAGTTTTCATCACTCTGGATTTATGCAAACCTGGCCACCAAGGGTGCCATAATAGGGCCGATCGAGTTTCATCAGTCCACCCCCAAATCAGCGTCAGCTGAAGACACGTGTCTACAGTGAAGAGTACAGTGTCACCCAAAGCCACTAGACACGGGAAGCTGACATCCACTACGAGATTATTTGTCGTTCTACTTATCAACTCACTTGCATACCAATTTGGTTTTGACGGGAGACTCACCTGGAACCCAGCTGAATCTCTCGTTTATGGTGTTTTTATACATCATAAACGAGGGATTTAGCTGGTTTCCAGGTTAATCTCCCGCCAAAACCAAATTAGTATACAAATGAGTGTATTCCGCTAATTGCGTGCAATTTGAGTTCAAGTAGAACATAAGGTTGACGGAAACGCTGTGACTGCCCCTAGCAGATGAGTCCAAAGAAGTGCGAAACCGGTCGTGGGCTGTCGAAAAGTTTTTACCAAACTTATGAGTAGTGTATTACGTCTACTACTTTTCATTCTTTTGCTCAGCACCACTGATAATATCAGTGGACTGTCCTTGATGCAAACCAAATTGCCTCTTCGTGATGACCTTGGGGTTGACTTTACCGGATAGGTGACTGTTCCGACTTATTTCGACGGGAAGCCAGTTACAGCAGGAAGCTATCAAATTGGTTCAACATTCCCGATGTGTGCAAATCACAGACGACTGTGAAAAACTCTCCAACTTGGAGATCAAAAAATTTGTTGGAGTGCTTCTGTGGTTTTTTTCTAGGAAAAGTTCTTACATTCCAATAGAAAAGGTTAGAGGCTGGAAGGGGCTGTGACTTTTTTGTCTGATCCCAGATTGAAACAATTTTTTTCAGGCGAAGTCAAACTTCACACTGTTAAGAAACGCCTTTCCAGATGACTTCTTTGGAACAAACCAAAGCGTTTCTTTCCACAGCCCGAACACCATCATAAAAAGCCATGCGATAAAGCTTTTCTTACCTCGGAATAAGGTGTAATCCTAGCTTCCGTTGGATGCATACACTGTCGCTATTTTCCAAACCTAACCCCACTCGGAAAACGTAGCCGCCTGAAGCCAGAATCAGCTGACCCATGACGGTCACAGTGGATACGGAAACTATAGGAACTATGCGCTTTCTTAAGGATGAGACCTTGTAAAAATGAATTCGTTCCTCCCGCGTTCATCTTCCCCGGATTACCTAATTGTTTCTTTACACATTATACCATCCCGCGACAGAAAGTTTTCATCAATACACGGCTTGTTCGTGTAACCAGGTTGCATCCGTAGGTTTACTGTTGCAGTTTGCGTACAATGGTGTGCGCAGAGGTAAATAGGACAAGGTGTGATATTTCTTTGTAGGTCAAACCGAAATCGCCCTCGAAATAAACAAAGAAAAATCTAGGAGATATGCATCTGGACTTGGAAATGACAGGGGGGTGCCAGTATAACACGGCGCTTGTCATTGAACCCCTCCCCATCCAAAGCAGAATCAGCATCTTTATCGTAAAATGTATTGATTCCTTGACTGTTCACAGATGGTCATTGCATGCACCAAATTGCTGATACCATGCAGACTTCACCAAGGTTCAATAAAGGGTTGCATACGTTTACCGATCAGACCGCCATACATCCCACCACGTTTGTGGCCCGGTCTCGACATAATCCACTGTGAAGGGACATCACGCTGAGTGTCCTCTTCTTCGTCCAAGCTGTGTAAGATCCTGGCGTTGGCAGGTGAGTAAGATGCAACCAGGATACTGAGTATCAGGAGCGTCACTATAGACTGTAGCTTCATGGACAGAGGTGCCATAGTTGAATAGCGGTTTGTTCACTGCAGCCGTTCAAAACTCCCACACTAGATAGGAGCAAGGGAAAAAAGTCGAAAGCCGTAAGTTGAATATAATTAAATATACTACTTCCCATGCCTGACGATTTTTCAGTCGACTGTTTTGCCTACGAAATACGGGAAACTGAAGGCATGTAATGATGGAAGGCATAGCACGAGGAGTATCGATATCTTGCTAGACTCTTCACTTTGCACGTGTCATGCTTCAGGTGCGCATCTGCAATAGCTTTAAAAGTATGACAAAAAACACTTCCAGAAATGGCCAGAAAATGCCGAATTACTTAGGCTGACAAGTCTAACGCCAGTCTATGGACGATAGAAGCCTATCCCCTGTCTAGGCTTGGGCAACCTGGCATTATCTCAGCCCTCGTGCTTCCTTCTGGCGGCATGGCAGTTAGGCACCGAAACGGTGCTACAGCTGAACGAAAAAAGAAGCCTATCACATTCTGTAACCCGTACGACGCTTATGCGTTTCAGTCTTCATAGTCCTCCGATAACATTTGTCTAGAGGTTTAGAGTATGACTATGGAAATGGGGTTAAGTCGCACAGTGGTTCTATTCTGGAGAGATCATTCCCTATTCAGCGTTTAAAGTGCGTTTCAAAAGTCTAATCCCCTTCATGACAGATTAGCAGGTTAGCTGTCTACCTTTTGATGATAACAATGGGCCGCATTCCGAATTCCCGCCTACGTCACCATCTAAAAAGCGTATTTTGCTTGTAGAGCCAGTTTGAGAAAAGCTAACGGGCCGAACCCAACGACGCTGCTTCGCAAACAGCTATTCTTAACACACAAGGAGAGAAGCAGTATCCTCCTGACTTCAAACGGTCACGTCCATGTGGGTACGGTATCACATCTCCAAAATGAAATGGTGCTGTTGGCTCGATCTTAATCCACCATATAATAGAAAAATATGCAATTCAGCTTAGTTGAATTCTGGACGTAAAAAATCAGTGCTTTAAAAACTTCAGCTACTAGGGAACGTAGGAGAAGTTGGCTTTTTTATTTTGTTTGTCTTGTGGCCTTTTTGCAAATGGGGCATAACACAAGCGAGAGAATCTTTCGAGATTAAGATGTACGCTCCGTGTGTATAACTCTTTACACAAAATACTATTATGTGAAAAGTGAAAACAAGCTGAGGCTGATTTCCGCCTCATCGAAATTAGTCTGCACTCTCCTGAATCATACAAAACGAGTTCTCTTTCCGCCGCGGGGACGCCTATGTTTGAAAAATATACGTGTCTCAGGAGAATGCGCGGCCGGAAATCTTCCGAAGCTTAGGATCTGGGTGTGGTCAGCGCAGCAATAAATAAATTATTGAGACAGATCGACGAGCACCCAGGGTTCCGAGTAGCATAAGGTGCCAGTGGCTTTACTGTTGGCTCTTTGCGGAGCTACCGAGAGCAAGCATTGCAAGGAAAGTGTGAAAACCACTCGGGCAAAGGTCCTGAGCGCATCATGCTTTGGAAACTGTAGATTGCGTGTTGGACATGGCTTCTACTTGCCCTAAAGTCATTCGTTCGCAAACTAAAACTCTCCAGGCTAGCTAGCCTCATGCTAGAAATGAAGTAGATTCTCCCTCTAAACTTGGTGGTCACCCCCAACAGTAGAACCAAAAATGTTGATCGTTCAAATAATTATAGAGATTTGACAAATTCAAAATTAATGACTGTAGTATTTCAAACAAACTTTTGATGCTTTTCATCAAATTCTGCCTACGTTTTTGGATGAAATTGGTTCATCCAGTTTCCTCTGGTGCGAGCATTAAATAGAAATCTGAATTACTCCATTTTTCTGCTTCCTAGACTTACAAATTCTGACACCTGCTTTAATACGAAGGTGTTGGACTTTGACGGTTCCAAGAGTGTTGAGGATTGCATGGAATAGTCACATCCACCCACAGAAGGCCACCAACAAGTAGTTGACCAGGTGGTTATTGATCTGTTCACCGAGTATCGTGACATCCATAAGCCTTGCTGTAGAGAGATCTCAGTGCAGTGCAAAATTCAATCGTGGCACCCCTATCCTTACGCCATTGGTAATATCAGCGAAGTCGGACCTTTGTCCAAACCATTGGTAATATTTCCATTTGTTCGTCCCAATTTTCGTAAAACTTTTTTTGTGAAACTGACCAATTCCGGCGCATTGATATTGAAAACTTGCCATCCAGCACTATTTGCGTAAAAGTTGTTGACTCAGATCTTGTGGGCTCCGTGGTACTGATCATGTGACAAATTTTACACAGCCGGTAAAAGTTCCGTTTTACAAGGATTTGCCGTCTTGTTTTATAATCTTGTGTGATTCGTCCACGACGGCAGACAGCAAGAGAAATGCCCACCTATCGTCACTTGTGTCTCCTCCCTGCCTGGACAAAGAGAATAGAGGGAACTCGGTGTGGTAGACTTCACATTCTTTGTTTCATGCCACACCGGTGAATTGAATTAAATTCTGACCATTTTAACCATACGGCTCTCATCTCCAAATTCGTTTCATGGAGTCCACCAGTCTGTCGCGAATTACTAACTTTTCCGATTATAAAACAAGTGTTACAAAACTCGAACATGATATAGGAAGGGCAAGATAGACGACAGAGAGACAAGAGCGCTACGACTCCCATTGGCCAGTCGGTGGGAGAATGCCATGAAGGCAAAGAGGAGCACATGAGTGACAGGGTATAAACAGTGAAATGGCTTTTCGTTTCGATCCGCTCACAGAACTTGAAGTGGCATAAATCACTGGATTCTGGGAGTATGGGACTTTCTTAATTCCAATTATTTCTTGCATCTTGGACCAGAAAAAGGAACTCTGAAGGGATAAAGCATAAGATTTACCCAGTTTAAGATGCCTACTATGGTAAAAGAACGATCAGTTATGTTGGACTCAACAGCAGGCAAAAATATGTCCCAGAGTCCATCAAGTGCACGTGGTGAAAACTAGGATCAATGTACAATTTTAGGAGCAAGTTTCTATGAAAAGTCACTGTTCAAACATGATACTTGAACTATTTTCCTACAAGTATTAGGAAGAGGTTTACCTTGTAAAGCAAACCATTAACTGTTAATTTCGGCGATAAAATGAGGACGGACCTCCTCACCGACCATCTCAGGTACTTCAAAGATTCTGAACATGAAAAAGTTTCATCATTTCGACCTATAGTATAATGACGGATGTCTATGAACCAATTTAATGTGACAAGCCAAAATCCTCCGGTTTCAAATATGATAAAGCCACAAAAGAACAGAATAGACTGTAATCGACCAAATTCCTGAATAATAAGCAAACGATTACGCCAAATAAAAGGGCATTTTAGTTATAAAAACAACGTGTGACTAAGAAAAACTCCCACAGAAATGTTCCCACGAACCCCTAAATACTAGACTCAAAAATATTACCAACATTTGGCTAAGAATTCAAAAGTAACCTTGAAAAGTGGCTTGCTTCTACTTCTGTTTGACGGACCTGCCGAAGGAGGAGGCCATAATGCCGTCATTTTGCAGTGCTGACTTAATATTATTAATTATTTAATTACTTAATTACTTAATTAATATTAAACCCTTCCAAAGGGCATTCAAACACAAATGAGGCGAGAAACGGCATGAGACCATCAGGTTACCCGTGCTCTGAAAGTGTACCACTGGAAAATGCATACCGGATTCCAGATACCATTAAGGTCGGACTAGTGACATCTACCTCAAAAATGAATGACTTTTTCTAAGCTTTTTGGCACACTAGAATGGCTGTTTTTATAAGAGGCATTTTTGACATTTAAAACGCCCTTGCTATTAAACCTCTAGCTGTGATAAAACCGGAGCTTAAAGAAAAACGCCTCTGTGGCTTTAAAAGTAATAGTGTATAGAGCAAGTAGACTAATGTTCTCCGCCAATTCGAAGATTCACAGGTTAAAATCCGTCCAAGGCTAGACGGGTTGGAACCTGTTAATGATGACAAGCATCATAGTTTGCCCTACCCCCCCCCGCGCCTCTACATCGTAAATCAACGCCAGTTATCCAACAGATTCTGAGATGAACTTTGTTCTTTTCCGCCTGTACCTCTGACGTGGGTTTAACCTGCAATGTCTGCATGACCTACCGTACAAACCAGCTCGTTTTCACGCTCAACTCAAACGCTGAGCTCGCAAAGCCACCGATTCCTCATACAGTGATCAGAACCCAAGACGAGCACGTATTAGGGAACAACTGCTTCATCGGGAACACTTATAAATGAGACGCCTGTTACAAGAATGTACAATTCTGATTCACGATGCTAGTATATACGCATGTTTCTCCAGGCAAAGTTGTCGAAAACGCAAATCAGGACTACTTCAGAACGGTTAGCTATCTGTCTTCTAAGAACGTGCATTGTGTAGGATCATCTCTTAATGTAAATCTGTCTTTCTTCCAGCTGGTCCCAAGTTTACAAACGGTATTTTTATTCAGTAATTTAAAGTAGTATATGTCAAAAGAAAAACAGATGAATTGGGCTGGCCGGAAACCAGTTGATTAAACCAACAATTTTCCATTTTTTCCAGAAATCGACAGAAAAAAATCTCAGAAAAAAAGACTGCTGGTAGTTAACAGGAATTTTTAAATTCGTTAAATACGGTCGCGGAAACGTAAGAAATTCACATAATTCTATCTTAGTAGTAGTTGCAATGTGTGACGTGGACGGAGAAATAGTTGAAATCGAAGGTTTCGTGCTACTAAGCGACGCGAAAGGCCATCTTTCAATGGTGGTCAGATGTAGCGTTCGATATGTCTACTTCCTATCAGTGGGAATCACTGTACACTAAACGTTCGTATTTGAATTGATTTTGTTCCTACACATTACTGAAAAGCGGTGAAGTTTGCGTGTGAGCTGGCAGCGCGATTCATTTATCTTCCATCGTTTTGGTTCGAACCGGCTGGATCTAGTCTACCGAAATAGGGGCCCCTAAGGGTACGACCACAACTACTTTTTAAAGTGCAATCCAAAATGTACATCGTAACAGTGTTGCAATATAGTAGCACGGTAACGAAATTCAGCACAGTAGCCTTTCTTTGAATAAGCACAAACTAAATGGGATAATATCCTCATTGCATGCGGGCACGCACACATTTGGGGTGTATAGTTTTCAGTGATGCATTTTTATTGGTACAAAATTAGCATGCATGGAGGATGTTCCCATTCATCGTTGTATTTTTCTTGCTTTCTTGAATTCCTATCATTAACTCTATATTTTTGGAAGACTCAAATTGGTTTCGGATAAATCACCTATCCCAGAGCGATAGTCAGTCATCAGGTAATTCCGACGAGGCTCAGCAAACCAATTAAACTGCAATGTACTTCTGTATCTCGTATATAAGCCTCACGGGATCCGCTTTGTTGGTGCCTGAGGTGGAGAAAACGTCATGAGTGAAAAAGTCATTTGAAATTTTGACTCTCGTGTTCATAACATTCTGTTTGGTAAACGAGATTCCAGTGAGGTACCACAGAATGATCCAGATAAAACTGAATGGCGACCGTTGGACGCGTACATCTGTCCCGCTTGCAAGACACTTCTAAATACATGGGGTGTTCATACCAGCCAAGTGAAAATACTCAGCGTAAACTCACGAAGAGTATTTCCTCTAACCGCTTATTGTTTAAAATCCTATAACACTGGGAGGAAGCATAGTGCATGGTCCTTGGTATTCAGCGTCTCCTTCAAAGAAACACATCAAGCGATTATATCTGTGTCTCGGAATGTGATACCTCAGAGGAGTACGGTAGTAGTCTTTATGTTTTTGCCCTGTACCTCAAGTGTTATTTGCTGAGGTGTAGATTTACACGCTGATGTCAGTTGAAAATAAGATATGCACTTCAAAGAAAAATTCACCCACTCAAACTATAAGTATGAGTCCGAAATGTACATTAATTAAACGCTGTCACACCAGGACTGTTCAACTTATGCCACAAACTCACCTTGATTTAACTGCGTCGGGATTTGTCTTTCGCGATAGTGTGCCTTCGTGTGCATTTATTATCCGCCTTCTGCTCCTAGATGGATGCTCATTGGTTGATTAACAATCACATGAAATAAAGGTTGAATACCATGATCCTTTGAAAGGTGTAATCGACGCGTGAGAGCAATTAACTTGGGACAAAGCTCAACTAGGTCACGTGCAGGCTGGTTGTGAGCAACGTTCCTCAACCAACTTCCGTTTGTCCCAAACAATATGGCAGAGTGCTCGCTCCACGTTTACATTGTTTTAACCGGCATACTGAGTTCGTCGCAAATGAGCCTGGTTAGTGTAGCACTTGCCGGTGTTTTTTCTCACGCAAGTTATCTTTTAATTAATTGCAATATGACTAAATGCATGTGCCCCTTAGAGAGGGGACTTTTGAAAAAAGATGTTGGTTTGCCAATTCGGAGGTTGGGAGGTTTCTGAGGAGCTCTTCGGAGCCACCTTGGAATGCCGGAGGAGGGAGCTCCGCACTTGTGCTATAAACCGGACCTACAAGCCACTCCTAGTTAATTCACCATCCTCAAGCTGCAGATGTGTACATCACAAGTCTTAAAGCAGAAGTTCACTGAATGGTCTCCCCGGAAAACAACTAACTAAAATGAAAGACGCTTTTATAGAAATCGGAGAGAAAGTAACTTTCCAAATGATTGACTACTTCATTGCTCCTTTTGAACATTTCATCTGTCTCTCCTATCAATGGTCGGAGTTTTTGCGTCCCGTGGGTGACCTGTTATCCTGCGATGTCTTCCTTAACTGGCCTCCAAATGCTGAAAATCATCCTCCCGATTTGACTCCCCCACGCATGAACGAAACTATTAAAATGGGAATTCGGTGCAACAATTAAATGAGATTCCGAATTACTGGATTAACGGACTAGTAGTTAATCACAAAAAATTAGACAGGTCCTGATACGCCGAGTTTGCTTTTCGACGATATCTTTCGTGTAGCCGACAATAACCGCACATCCTTCAACAGAGTAGTGGAATAGCGTCGAGAAACGACGACAACGCACGACAATTATGAATTACGAAAGATAACGGATGGTCATACTATGTGAGAGAGAGAACTGCTTGAAAGTGCACTAGCCCTTCACAGCCACAATGGTGGTATTCGTGACGTGTATTTAGGCTGGTCCTCAGATGGGGGACAACTGCATCTAGCTACGAACTACTTCAGACACACTGTCGCTTTTTAGCATCTTGCAGCTAGTTCCGTCGGCCAAATTCTTCCTTTTTTGTCTCCAAACCAAATTTGAGCACTGCAGTTTCACCACATCTAGAACACGAGCGACGACAAGACTTGATACGAATCGAGAACTGGAAACGCAGATCGTTGTACATAGGCTTCTCTATTTGACGCACTACTCATAAATAAATTTCATCACCGACCATTACTTTCAGTTACCTTTCTTCACTGTACTCTGAAGGTAGTTCAGAAATGCTTCACCATCACATTCGTCATACGACCTACTCCATTTCGGTACTCAAAAATCGATCGACCAAACTCCACAGGACAATCTATACATGACCGGTAAATCGTCAAACGACAACGCTTGCACACATCCTCCTGGGACAATGGACCTCGTAGTGTGCGCATTGTTTGCTTGCAGTACAGTCCAGTTTTCCCGCACAAAACCAGTGTTCCACAACAATTTGTGTTCACTCACAGTGGAAGTGACCTACTAAGTATGTGCTTAATGACACCGCATTTTCGCCTGCTAAAGTTCTAACGATGTAATTTCCTGTTATCGCAGTGATCTTCCCAAGGCTTGTACATTCCCACCCAGCGGGGATTCGTCGGTCTTTTAGCTTTGAAGTTAGTCTAATTACCTAACACACCAAATAAGATAAACTGAAGGTGTCTTCAAGGACTGTCGATGCAGTGCATCTCCACAGTGTGAGGTAAAGGAAGAGATTCTTGTCAATATTCGGAATCAAAGTGAGTGGCCTCCACAGTGCGGTTGTTATGTTTGTCCCTTAGTATGTACCCATAAACGTCTCCGGATATCCGTTTTCCACTAGGGTTCTCTATATGTCCGTCAATTCTGCATCTAGTGTGCCAACTTCGGATATCTTACGAACTCTATTTGCTAAGCACGTGACAAAGTTTCCGTTGTTGGAGGGAAGGCCGGGTAAAAAAGCAATAGTTTTATACCTGCACAACGTTTCGCTTTTTTAATACAAAAGCTTCGTCAGGCCAAGTGAGTAGGTTACTAAGACAGAGAACAAATCGGTAAGACCTCTTCCGATTAAAACACAAGATCAGTGTTGAATGTCTGATAAAAGTTCTTGTTGTTTAGTGTGGTTAGTGGTTAGTGTGATTGCCTAAATCTTACGTGTGATGGGTTGGCATAAATTCAGATAATTTATTATCGGGTTCGGGTAGTTGATCGTCCGGTTTAAGGCTCTTCAATTAAAGATTGAACTTGGGTGCCGCTGGTATGGGTTTGTAAGTGCTCCGACAATTTAGTCAAGGGGTGAAGTTTTGTGTCAAAAGCGTAACTATATCCAGTTACAAAACTACGGACTTTTACCAGGTCCTTGTAAAACGACTTTTCAATCAATTCCAAAGTTTCCAAAAGATTTTCTTTGCTGTTCATGCGGAGTTGTGTGTAATAGCCACACTACGTCGACGTCTGTCACATGCATCGCTGAAGTGCTCCATCTCATCCCCGAACTAGAGTAGCATCAAGAGAATGAATGGTTTTGTTGACGTCTTGCTCCGCTCTAAACTAGAATATCGAATGTGCCGAATGAACAGCGTTCAGAATCGTCCTTCTTTTAGTGTAGTGATTGCGGATGATAACGAAAATGTCCCCGATAAGATTTTGAAAAAAATTTATCTGTTCAATCACTTATTTTAAAACGTCCTATTCGATGTTGATGATAATAAAATCCATCAAATTTAGGCTGTGAGGAGAACATGTGGTTGCTCCATCCCTCCGTCTCTAGATGGAATAAAAACTGTACTAAAGATGTTTCGCCAAAGTGAGCCCTTCAAGTACACTACGGGAATAGATAAAATAATTTTCGATTGCCCATTGTTTGGAATAGTGGCAAATTAGTAAAACGAAGTGAAGCGTTTAGAGAGCATAGTCGTTTACGAGCCAGTGAACTCGAACGTGTCTCCAAGACTGTGTACACAACAATTTCCGGATGGACTGTTTCCGCTCTTTCGGCCAGTGCAGGGTTGCATGATTTGGTGAGCCACTCATCTCAAGTATGGAACGTAGTGGATAGTTCTGTTTGTGTGCCTTTGGAAACCTGTACATTCGATGATAGACGTGTCCCCTGGTTACAGTTATTCGAACTGTGCATCTGTGATAAATTTTTGGTTTTTGAAACGCTCAAGGGAGTTAGCTGACTGCGTTTCCATTTTTTTATCATAAGTAAACATGTTCATTAAAACGTATCCAAGACGTCTTGTCAAAACAACGGATTCCAATAGGAAATGTACTCCAGATTCTTTATCCCATCAGGATGAAATCACGTCGGTTCGGACTCGAAGGTCTCCTAATATATGCTAATACATGCTAATACATGCCACTAATACACGCTTTAGTGCAATAAAGCACTCATGTACTGCGTACTGTACTACGTCGACAATGACAGCAAGCGGTGACGAATTCGGCCTTGAGCTGATCTAGTCTGTCTTGCGTTTTAGGTACTAACTGACGGGTAGGACTGAATAATTCCTCACGCCGGGTTTTAGCCACAAATCGGCCTGGTTCATAAGTAGTTACGCAAACATTTGGACCCAAATGGAAAACTTCAGGTGATATACTGTCAACAGCTGCGTTGGGGAAGGAATGAACACGTCTGTGTGGTTGGTAAGGAAGTGTAACTAATAATTTGCGTTGTTTCTTCCGTGTCTCTCGTCTAACAACTGAAGCCAGAAACTCGTTAAATTGAGTTCTACCCTGGTTACTTCTTGCATCAGTGAATCATACTAACGTATAGTACTTTGAGTTTATCTGTCTCTGTGAAAAATGAATCAACATGACTAAATGGGTTATGTTGAAAGGGACATTCCGTCAGGCATTATGCGGCTTCTGCGTACGGCTTAAGATACGTAGGGCCTCCGATACGTAGGGCTTGCGATACACACATTCACCTATACAATACTGAATAAGATCCACTTCATTTTTCGTAGTCGGTCAGAAAGCTAAAGTAGCGGCTCAGTTGCCTGATGACCACACAGTGCTTGAACACCTTACGTCGGCCGAATGTTTACATAATATTTCATAACATGGGAAAAGTTGTTTTCGATAAGGTTGGGTGTGGCGAAAATGATTATGAATGGAAAAGGTGGGTGGAATGCTTGCACTTTATGTGGAGCAACCTATGGTAAACAAAGGGGGTACTTATGTCACACAACCGGACTCAATTTACGGACTATATTTGGTCGTCCAAACAAGGTTGCCGGTTTCACGTGATATTTTTGATGAAACAAAGTTGGTCGTGTAATCAAGTGGCAATCGTCCCTGGTTTTGCAAGAGTGTTCATTTTAACAGCCTTGGGAAAAAATTCGCTGCTGCTCAACTGAGGATCGAACTTACCAGTTACTGGCTCCTCGGTGCGGACGGCTCACGATCAAGTTCGTACTTGTTATCGTTCGGCCGCAATTGCATTCATGTCCGTCTGTAAAATAAACCCTGTTTCCAAAAGCGTGAGGATTTAACAGGGCCTAGTGACGGCCTAGAATACGTTCCTTGAGCAATACCCCAACCTCGACTACCACTCACCATTTAGATCGCTTATGTCCCTACTTCGGCGTTCCATGAACATCAGTTATTGACAATAACCCTTAGTTCACTTTGACGCAACTTTCTAATGTGTGAAAATCCATCTCGAGTACCTGCCTCGAACGAATCAGTGACTACTTTGAAAGGAACCGATACTCCAAACGTGTTTTATCGCCCTTATAGTTCTAAATCGAATGTCACAGATCCTAACTAGTTCCCACGAGCGAAAAGTTTTTCTGGTCGCAGAACGCAAACGACGGGTACTACATCTCGTAATTTAACCAGACGATAGCTGAAAAAGCGTTTTCCAGTTAGTACCATGAAACAAACGAGTTTTTCATCCCGCTTACACAGTCTGTGTGCCTATATTACACGGTCATAAACAAAGCTTGGTCTCTGGTATTGAAATCCTCTCATTGTGAAACGTACAGTATAAATTCAGGTCTGTAATAGACGTCTGTAATAATAGACGCCTCCAGTCGACCATATCGAACAACACTGCAAAAATGCACCTATCAGTGACATCGAACGTTACGTTTTGGATGCGTCTGATCTACACAAGATGAACCAAGTACTGGGGTAGACAGAAAAGATCATAATATATCGATTTGTGAAGTGAAACATTCAGGATAAATTAGCCCATTGACGTAACGTTTTTGCGTGAATATCTCAGACAACTCTACTCAGTGGTTTCTTATTTACCTATGGAGATGCAGAGCAGCTTTTATCGGTCCCACCTTCCCAAGTGTCTTTATGTGTTTGTGTGTTCCATTGCGTGTGAGATATGTCGCCCCTTCTGCACCAGTTATCTGATCAACTTAGCTACCGCGTCCCACCCTATATGACCAGCTTATTTCACAAACCAGTACACCACGCCGCTTGTGTTATTATTTCTTCAAGCCAGTTAGAGTGTTGGGGAATAGCAATTACAGCATCCCTCCTTCCAAACGGTTTTCCTAACTTACAACTTCTATTCACCGATCAATGGGGCCACGATGGAAAATCCAGCGTGATCAGTATTAGGGAAGCTATTCTGCAAAACTGCACCTAGGAAGCGGCCGGTGCACCAGTGCACTTTGTGAAAACCCGAATAATGATAAATATCAGACAGTAAGTTCAAAGTGAAGGGTATTTATCCAAATATAGGTGAAAGGATATTAACATCCTCCGTTAAATCCCTTGTATACACCATAGGGATCCTTCTGATTTAAAATCCTTGGATTCGCATACTTGAAAATTAACCTGCGTAGTGAAAACTTTCGGCCTTCTAAGTTTTTATTTTTATTACAGTTGAACTTACCGGTTCCTCTGTCTTCGAATGATGCCTATTTTCTCACCTCCACACTCTGGGTGAACAG
Organism: Opisthorchis felineus; assembly: GCA_004794785.1. Lineage (NCBI taxonomy): Eukaryota > Metazoa > Platyhelminthes > Trematoda > Opisthorchiida > Opisthorchiidae > Opisthorchis > Opisthorchis felineus. The sequence goes on from SJOL01006087.1 coordinate 462,462, forward strand.
TATTTCTAGCACATGATCAGCAGTGATAGAGAAGTAAAATATCATGCTTGTTGGCTGCCCATTGAATGCCACATATTACAGCCCATTTTTTGGTTCGGTTGAACAATCTTCAGAGAAATAGGATTTTAGAAAGTGGGTGGCCTCCTCGAAGACCATCATGAGTATCGGGTCGCTGACTGAAGCACCCTATCTAAGGGAATGTAAAATTAAGTGGGCTTCTCTTTCCTTCCTACCCATCGCCCGGACCGATAGAGCAGAGTCCAAAAAGTATCCATTCCAAACAGACTACCATAGAGGTGAAACTTAATACACCGAAGTTTATTTTCCGACGTTTCTACCAACGCCAGTGGTCCTGTTCAGAAATACAATAATCGGAATGTCGATTATTACCAGCGTTGTATTTTCTATTGTTATCCAAGTAAACTAGATGTTCCCCATACTGCTCGCTATTTTTCACTTCGTTGGAACCGGATTCGGTACGGATATTCGCAAGCTGAGCATTAGTAAGTATCTAACTAAGATGGCCTAACCATGTGGTTGATCTCTCATTGAAGAGTTTCTCAGAGTCACTAAGGTCGCGATAATGTCCATTGATGCTTCACGGATTAACCTCTCCTCGAAGGACTTTCACTTTTTAAAATGGCACAAGAATTAAGCCACATTTATCAACCTGGTATGAATTTCGCCCATGAATAACCACAGCTATTCAGCTGGGTAAACAACCTGAGGACCGACGGAAAACGGTATTTCTGAGTGGTGTTCTCTTCTGGAGCGATGGCCATCACTAAGAGAATCCCCATAATAAGCACATAAAGTAGTCTTTCCCATTGTTAGCCCCTACTGCAGATCGCCTCCTCCGAGGGACAGAGCTGAGCTCGGAAACCTAAGATATCTTTCCTCATCAGTCACACCATCGTCAGGTCAACAAACCTTAATGCCCCTGAAATCGAGATAAAATTATACCACTAACAAGTAGTTAGAAATCACTTCGTAAATGATCATTCAAGCCCAAGGAGTCAAGCACAGACCCTGATTTATATCGTTCGGATCACAATAACTGTATCAATCTGTGCTGTTAAATGTTCCTTAAACATGTGAACGAGAGTAATACGGTCAGTCAAATGGCAACTGCGATTTAAGTCTGAATCGAATAACATCAGCTAGAATTTGTTCGAAGTTCAGTCAGAGAATGCGGGAGCATTAACCGGGATAGTATTCAGGAAGAAACAGAATGGAAGTTTTGGCAGACACCCCAATCAATTTCCGCATTTTCGCTTCGTAGACGTTCAGAATTCTCTCATTAAAGGAAATTATTTTATCACAACAAATGGGGTCAGAAGAACAAATCGAATGTGCATGCCGAACAACCACAGATGGTGTGGCCCAGCGATACGGCATCTAGCGGTTCCTGAAGCTAATAATTTTTTTATCTCTCTTTTAGTTGAAAGAGGAGATAATGGAAGTTCAACTGTTCATGGGAACACTCAAGATGAACCTAATGTGGCATGAGAAGATGTCAGAAAACCTCTCATTTCACCGTCCCTCAAAGTTAACTCTGAAACATTTGTACACAAGTCCAGAACATTTCGGAAGGAAAGCGGTACTTCGTATTTGAAGATAATTTCACTAATCCCAAAACGTATTCGAATTGGCATCATCTGAATTGAGTAAGTTTTCCTAACCACTGCAACGTTTTAGCGCATCGAGGCATCGGTACACAACCCTGCCGCTCACTCACGCAAATACCTGAGTCAGATAATTAGAACTGGATCGGTTATATCGTGGAGGACATCCTATACGAAACATACGAGGAAAAACGGCCATTCTATTCCACCAGCATTTGAATGGATTGGCTGTAACTTACTACACAGGATTGTGCAGTATGGATAAGCACAAAAAAATCGAACCGTTTTTGTTTCCATTAAACATGAATTATTGTTAGCTTTCATTGCACTTCACTTCATACCTGCAAAGTAGGTAATGCTTTGAGTGGAGTACGTGGACACAAGTAGATAAATATATCTGGGATTCCGTACCTTCAACCACTCACAACACAATAACTGACATTTTTGGACCTTTATTAGTTGAATGACCGAAGCGCAGTTGACCAAAAGCAGGCACAAGAAAGTCGAATTGCTAAGGTAATGTCACAGTAGATTAAGTGCACGCAAGTTCAAGAAAACCAGCCAGGACCCCCATCAGTCATGGAAGCGTTAGGATGAGGACGCAAGAGAGAGGCGCACTGTTGGCCAAGCACCATTCACATGCCTCTCACCTCTACCGGGCCGGACACCGTGTTGGTATGGGTGAACTGGGCATGTCCTCTGTCCTGCAGTTTATCATTCATAGTGAAGCCACAATATTCTAATGATATTTGCGCAACAGAGATAGATTTTTAAACCTCCACTTAAAAAATCGCAGGGTGATCGACACAGCCGAGAGGTGATCGAGTGGTACGCACAAAGTTCCGGTTAGTGGATACACGGTTCATTATTCTACTATGCATGGTTGCTTAGCCTCCTCATTTGTTATGATGGACGAGCTATGAGTAGTATACCGCATTTAGACAACTGAGTAGGCAGATTTTAATGTAGTTGTAGTATCAGAACTCTGTGCGGATCGACATAAAATCCGAGTGCGACATCAGTCGCAGATTTGGGCGGCGTATATCGTGTTTCTGGTGTTTTTTTTTGAGAAGTTGTTGGTTTTATGCTGCAAGAACGTTTTTCGCCGAGCGCAATACACCTGGTTTATCGTGCAACAGCTCACTGCTGTTTTCAAGTTTTGGTTTTATGCGTCAGTTACTTCCCCTCAATGCACATATTTATGATTTTGGTTAGCCGTGGAAACAGAAGAATGGCATCAGAAAACCTGTTCAAACGATGAACGTCAGTGAGGCCTGTCAGAACCAGATATTGAGTGTGTGACTTAACTTGGTGCTCGTGTTTATTGCACCTTAAAGGCGATCCGAAATACGCGAGCTGTGAGACGTTAAATGCGAAACAGTCAATGGAATTTACAAGCTATCCTGTATTTTGTAGCCCCCAGTGCAAAACTTCTTTTTCTGGGTTTATTTTATGTCCTTTTTTTCTAGCGCACATTCCGCCCCCTCAGAGTCTTTGACGGGTGTCTGACATTCAACTTTGTATCAGTTCTGCTCAACACGTCCCGTGTATAGTCCCCCTTCTGCTGACACTATCTAGATCTCGATGAATTCAAATTTGTGGACTAGTTTCTAGTCATTTTGAAGGATAATTGCCTGTTGCTTTATTCGCCAATTTGTAGAGCGTTGATGAAATATAACTAAACTACTTCTCATAGGGTAATAAAATTGCCTTTTGGCTTTAACTCTTCGGAATTACGCAACGAAGATTTAAGCATTCAGCGAATGCTAAACCACAGAGTATAATTTAAGGATGCCACACCAATGACAATTAGTATAATTTTGCATAATGTATTGACATGGAACAACACGGAAAACTCTTTGACAGTCCACGACCAGCTCCGCTTTCCTTATCGTAGCCCATCAACAAAATGTCCTCCTTGAAAGTCACATTGCTAATTATTGACGGACTGGCCTCAGTCGCATGCTGCGCTGGTGCTAAGGGGGGCAATCTAAACAAGGACCTAAGTAGAGTCACCCTTTACGATCACCTTGATTTGCAGCCGAGTGTAATTCGTTAATAGTTATGCACATTTAACACAGCTTGAGACAACTTCGTTACTCGATTGGTCCCCTATTGAGGAAACTGTTCATAGCAGGATGAGAGTCCCCACAACGAGATTGTGCAAAATCCGGACCAAAACGAGCAACTCAGATGTGATTCCAGGCTAGATTTATGGAGTAAGGTCTCCTAAGGGAGTTTTCCTAGCTTTCACTGTGTTGATGGTTTTCGTGGACGATAAACGTAGAGTTTATAAGGGGGGCTTTTCAACCCGCAAGTCCTTTAAATGAGGGTCCGAAGATCAATACACCAGTTATAGTGTATCGTTGTGTTATTAGCGGGATTTGGAATAAATACACACTTTCCCATAAGGGAGATCGCCCTCCCCCAAAATGACATCAGCTGGGTTGTTCTCGTTCGGTGATTTTGTTCACAAGGTCATTATATTCCAGCTGCCCCTCGTCCAAGTAACACGTCTTGTCTGTGGCCAAGATTGCGACCAGAATAATAGATGGAGCTACTGTTCACATGCCTCACCGTCGTTACAATTTGGAGGCTGCCTTTCCTGAGCTATGGAACTGTGAAGACTGAGGACTCCGTTTGACTGATCGAACGAAAATGTATGCTTCAATCAGAAGGTCAGATTTTTGTTGGCCTGGTGACAGAAACATCCGAATACATACTCTTCAGTTGTTTCATATCCCACTTATTGGCATCCGATCATTGAATTCCGCTCTCCAGTAGTGCCTAACTGGAAAATAATTTGTCAGATTTTGTGATGAGTCTTTTGCATAAAATATTCCAAAGGACACAATTGGTTACCCTCAGATTCGTCGGGGTTTTGTGCAAAACACGTGGAAGTTAGGCCGAGCATTACCAATACCACAACGAATGACTGTGTTCAACTGTAAAGAATTAACGTTCACCTCAATTTACACAGGCTGGCCGTTTGGATTGTAACATACCAGTGATATGAATGGCAACAAACTCAACTTCCTTATCATTGATCGGACTTCCGTACAATTTGTCATAAGTTGCCGAAATCAAATTAAGTCGATCCGGTTGATGGTATTGGATTGCACTGAATCTTACCTGCGACCGCAAAACTAATCGGCTGCTCAAATGTGGAATACTTTAGTCAAGCTTGATGATAGTCTGTTTGACTAAGCCTACCGAAAGACTATCAGTACTTATGTATTTTTCATGACTTAACAAATGATAGACAGATAATTTTGCGCAATCTTTACTTTGCTACTCACAGGAGGCTATGAGCTGACCACATACTCATCTTCCAACTGCTTCACAATCCCGAATATCTACGCCGGAGTTCATTAACCTCAAGCAATAATACCAACCTGTTAACGCAAACCGGCTATGTAATCATCTGGACTGCAGACGCTAACTGTTATCCTTTCGAATAAACCATGTATGAAACTCTTTGACGATGTGTACAGTGTGGGCACCTAATGTGGTGTTATACAGCCAACGACTGGACCTCCGAATCCAGACGTTATTTCCCCTAGTCACCTGATTCACACAAAACCCAAGGTGTTGCTTTTGCAATCCGTAGAACGAGAAAAATTTAGGTTATTGATCCCGCATTGAAGCAATGAAACCACTCTTTCTTTCAATGCGTTACAAGTTCAGTCCAGTCGTCCTGGTTCCTAGTGCGGCATGACGACTTCCTTCACACAAACTTATGTCTCGGTCTTGCTGATCTCAATATTTTTAAAATTTCCTAAGTAAGCCACCGAAGCCTAAGTCCGCGGCGTTATACACAGCTCTACCCAAGAACTGGCAAACTTGAGCAAGTTTATTAACCTTCAGACTAGTTTACGGTGAATGCGGAGTCGAATGTTGGTTGGGTGGAATTGACGATTAGCTGAGGTTTTGATGATTCAAAGTTCAATTAACTGCATAACCGTGATTGCCGCACAGCATTCTCAAAGTGGAATTGAATTCTAGAAAACTACAAGGTTTTCAAGGTTACCACTTCATAGTGAAGAATGCTTACGTATAATGATTTGTTCTGCAAATTACCTGCGTTGGTGATTTGTTTAAGTGAGCTAATCTTGAAGGCCATCAGTCACCACGATCGATCTACTTGGGCCAGTTTTTAAAAAATAGGCGGTCCTGCAAGGTTCGACGCGGTTTAGCCAAGTTACATCGCTTCGTTTTCCCTTATTATTATAAGGTGCTTTATTATTATATAAAGTCCCGCTATTTGTGAAAGCAAATCTTGATTATATCACTATTTTGCGGCAACCGAATTCCAAATGGTAAAAAACCCGCCACTGCGGAAAGCTATAATAAATCCGACATTTAGAGACAGCAGCAGAGCAGGTACTGCATTGACCAGAAATATATGAGTTTAAGTTAAGAGCACACAGGATTATTCGCGGAACAAACTGTCAATCGGTGTTGGAAAACTGGTGGAAGCCAGTTAAATCAATCCGGCGAATCCCACCCGTGCGTTGTCTACGTCGAATACCGTGGTGAAATATCGCAGAAACGAGATTCCCAGGAGTGAATCGATTGGGATGGATGGATCTGTGACGCTGATTGTTGACTGACACAAACCCGAATCAAGCTGGTTGGACAAAGCAGGAACGTGTGATGAATAATTTTGACATAATGTTCACACGTCACCTCAGTCATACCACGTTTTTAGCTATAAAGCAGGACCACTATGAGCAATCTAGTAAAACTCAGAATTTTTAAATATCACTCAAGATTTTCCGGACGAAAGTCAGTGCTGTCACGCGGTAAAGTTGGTTGGAAAAAAATGGGCCAAGCAGGGGACCACTGGACATTCCCGCGACATCCAGTCTCCGAGAGCTTCGATTCTTGACCACATTGCTGAATTATAATCCACCCACAGTGTTCTGCCCTTTAGATTTGTTACTACCGAATCACCAAAAATGCATAGAGAATCGCTAATTGCACGGTACCTTCTTATTACTGTATTATATGATCCTGGAATGGAATAATTCCAGCGATGTAGTCCCCTGGGGCTGTGGTGCCCAGAACGCAGTTTCCCCATGAATCACGAGTCTCGTGATATGGTACCGGTGGTGTATAACATGGCCTGCTAATGATGGCTTCGTAAAATTTACATTGAAAAAAGACTTTGATTGTACCACACACAAAAATATTCGTTTGTTTCTAGGACTGAGTTCCCTTTGTGGTGCAGTCCAACTCGTTTCGTACTTCATAACATTAACAAGATTACTGATCTTCAGGTTGTCAGACCATAACGTCGTGACAAAAGGAAACTTTTTATTCTAGAAAACTGCCGCACCTGTTGAACGCGTTGCCGTGCGCTCCGATCGTAAATCAGAGCTGAGTGCGAACGTGGAAAGCAGTAAATTGCTGTGAAAAAAATCACATGGCCTGAAACATCACCTCTCAAACAGCTCACATACAGTAGAAGTGTCACAGTCAGGGAGTATCTTCTCCTACACCATTGTACAGAAAAATTTTCAGCTTTCATGACTCTTGGTCGACGTCCGGAATCCCTCGTGATCAACGGTAGGGGGCGACGCAGCATTGGAGCCTGGGGTTCAATGCCGATTAGAAAAGAGAAGCTGGAAAATACCTTTAAATATGAATTTAGGCTTACATCATATTCTTGTCCGCCCGACAACGGCCGTTGTCACCAATAGAAGCGCGGTATGTAGAATGCTGAGAATCCCAAAACCATGAGAGACTAGCCCACCCAGAATTCTTCCATGAAGTAATTTACGCACCAAGAGCGTGCACGCTTCGGACAGGCAAACTTCCCCCACATACGTAAGTTTGTCCGCAGTTTCCTGGCATACAAATTACTAAATTTTTTAAACTGAAACCCAGCTGAAGTAGTTTCTGTGGTCATGGAATCGTACAGCCCCTGGTGCAACCACGCGTCCACGTGCACCTCCGTTAATCGTGAACCTCGGCCAATATTTCATAGCAAGTGGGTGCAGATCACCATAAGATTACCTTCAGAAATGAACATTCGATATTCATTTAACAAAACGAAGCTAAGACTGGTTGTGAATTGTCCGATACGAGACAAAGTGGAAGAAGCACCAGATCCAAAAAATGGGATGCATGTAGGATCATTTTATCCCTATATCTCCAGTTTTTATTCCGTCGAACATATCTATCGCCTCTGTATGACTGCCAATATCAGTGGCAGTCGTCCCGCAACAACCTATTAATTCAACTTCCCAGCACTTAAGTGATACCCACCATTCGTAATGTCGACCTATCCACGATATTCGGGGGGCAATCTCCTCTGTAGCTGTTGGAATGTCCCACACCAAAGTAACGCAAGTGGAATCTCCCGAGGCCAACAATGCAAAGGCAAACGAGTATATAAATTGTATGGTTATTTAGTGCCACAATCTTACTACAAATTAGGTTGGTTTTGATTGGATACTCACCTTAGTCTCTAGTACACGATATTCTTTAAAACCACCCATGTTACAGTTGAAAATACATTCAGGATATAGAAGTATACATCAAGTATACTCATAAGTTCAGTGAAAACTCTTGGCCATTTTTTTTTCATGTGGCCTAACAAGCGTAGCTGGATTCGTATCACACTACACTCAACTCAAGCGGCGTTTGCTGTTCGAAGAACTTCCGTGTTGGGGATCCTGTGATTCCAGTTGAAAAGAAGAATTTTGCGCAGACACTGCAAGTGAAATATTTCGATAACCACAACAAATCCTCTCTATAAGGTACAGCAGTGAAGACAACACAACAGCCCGACGCACTGCGATCATGGTGTGTGAACACAAGTGATGATTGCTCCTCACGTATTCCTCAAGGTGACCACTTAGGTTGCAGGCCGATGATAGAATAACATAAAATTATTTTTATGCAAGCCAAACCTCGACGTTGTTGAAGTGAACGCTGCGGTATTTCCGCTTCGTAATAGGAAAATAAGGCGCTGTCGTCTGCATCCAACAGCACACACAGAGTGGACTCGCATAGCAGTGTTCTGGTCAAGAAGCACTTCGAATTGAACAAACAAACCTCCAACATATTTTGAATTGCTGTACCGCCTTAACAATAGTGAAACGCCTATGCGCAGATGGTTGGTGACTACAGACTGAGGAGGACTGATCGCCCAGCAGTTGTCCCTCTTCTGTTGACCTCATTTCCCTTTGTACAGCAAAATTATCCATTTTGATTTCGCCCTGTCAGTGAGGCCAATCTATCCTGAAAAGCCGAGAAACATTGTGCAGTTGTTTCAATGCATCTCAAGAAGCTCAGCAAGTTTTAAACCCGCAACTTTCTGGTCAGTGGGTGAACACCTTACCGTTTGGTTCCGAGCCACTGAATAGAGAAATTACTGTTGCATCCCAAATTCTGCAAAAGAGATGGGAAAGTTCTTTCTGAATCGTTCATCCTCCCAGCCTGAGCGCTTCTGCGGACAAACCATGCACTTCCTCTGTCCCCCTCATTTTTCAGTTGAAGGCAAGTTTTCCAAATAGTCTCTTTTATGTTGAGGCCGGCGTGCTGTTTGGTTCAAACCAAATTCTTCCGGCCAGGTGAGTGGTGTTGGAAAGTGGTGATTCCAGGCCGCCAAAATTTCCTCAGGCTTGCTACGTTGTTCACCAGTTTGTTTGTCATCTTTCAGCTGAAGACGCTGCATTTTCTGCCCGAATATTTCTTTCACTTCGGTAAAGAATTGGTTGTGACAATGAGGATCCGCTTATAACTGGAGCGTACTAACAAATTTCCGTCACATAGTGACCAAACGTTTGCAAGCCATTTGCCAAGTTTGACGAACACACCAAATGCTACGTAATCAAGAGAGCATAGATTCACCCGGACTACCAAAAGGACTGGATGATGAGAGACTTTCGTCTGCTGGCAAGCCCCCACGTGACAACAGCTGTACTCCCAACTTGAAAGCCGCCGTAATTGCGTTCTCCCATACAGCATTACCTACCGCATCCACAAACTTGGAAGTTTGCCAAACAAAACGGCAAATGGGTGACTAGGATGATGACTAAAAGTGCACATAACCGTCTGAGAACATACGGTAAATCGCTACCGCGCAGAGAGATGCCTGTCTGAGAACAAAAGGACCAAAAACATCGCAGCAGCTCAGCGTAGCAACAGAACGAAAAGGAAGATACACTGGAAAATAAATGCCTGAGAGAGAGTGACCTTGAGGCACGGAAACGGAAACAACCCCAGTCATGAACAGACCGAGGTTCTCTCTCGTAAATAACCCACACAGGCGGGACGGAACCCCTTATCAGATTACTGAACTGTAACTTCAAAGACGCTTCGAAATTGGAGCACTTGGCCAGGTTAGAAACAGTGATGAAATATAACTTATTCGCGGAGAACACTCAACGAAATATTCATCGGCCTGTCTCCCCAGCCAACACAGATAACAGAACAATCGGCAATTGCTCTGGTGAACAGGAGGATGCAAGGAACCAACTGAAGAATGACGAAACCATTGTCATTCTACAACTATACAAGGGTCGCCTGACAGTCGTCATGGACAAACCGTACTTCATAAACAGGGTAGAAACTCTAGTCGAGGACGCCATAATATATCGCAGGCTGGAAAACGACTAAACCAAAAAAACTGACGAACAAAATTAACAGAATTTTGTGAGAATGTTGATTCGTAGGTTTCTGGTGCTTGGTGCAATCAAGAATCTTTAGAAATTAATGAACGGTCTACCAAACCCAACCCTGGGCTGACTGGTTGAAATGCAGCTTTTCTGAGTTTTGGGTTGGGTGTCACTGAAAGTGATGTGCTTTTGACTGATGTCCTTATGGGTGCTGCTGCACCTCTTGTGCAGTATCAAGCTCCTTCTGAAAAACCACACTCTTGGGCATTTATGATATCTTCCTTTGCTTCTGTCGACGTTGATGCAGCCATTCCAGCTGCGGCCACTCTTGTCTTTGCTGTTGTTGATGCTGCTGGTGGTCATGTTGTCGGTGATGTTGATGAGGTTGATGCTGATGATGATGATGACGATGATGACGATGATAGTGATGGTGTGTTGTTATTGTCATTATGTTGTTGTTGTATTGTTGCAAACAGAGCTGATTTAGCCTCCCCCGAAGCACCTTTGGTTTAACCCTGAAAAGAGAAAACCATTGACATGATCCTAAATTTTACTGCATGCGAGTTAGCATTGATAACTGGAATCACGGATCAATCGGTCGAGCCCTGTAGGTGAAATTTACCCAGCCGAGATCGGTTGACATAATTAAGGCAACCGATGTTTCAATAATCCATGTATCTACAACACTGGTCCGATAGATGGCGTGCCTGCAACTGACCAGGCTTGTTTGTCATCACCAATAATATTTACTCTCAAATCAGAAGTCTATTCCTGCACCGTTTGAGGCCTAACTGAAGCAAGTGTAAGTTCAGCAGCATGAATCATAACATCGTCAGCAAGGACAATAACTCCAGGAGCAGGAAGGCCAATCTTGCGGCTGTCACCCACGGTTCACTGAGTGGTTCGAATCATGTAAAACAAACCACAAGGATGACGTTTAGACGTTTGATTTCGAACCCCCGGAAAACACATGACATCCGCATGCAAATAAGGAACTAATTTGGACCAGCTACCAAAACAGGGCAGTATAATCACATCCATCGATCTGCGTTATTCCAATATGGCTGAGCGATACACAAGCGTAGGTCATAAATTACGAAAACTAGCTAGGTGACTATTGTAGTTGGAACAGAACGAGAAAGCACACGCTTCCCGGATCAAGCGATGGTGAATGCACTGTGAAGCCAAAAACATCATTCAAATGCTGGATCGGTATTTTGCTGACCTGCGCTCACCATAGCAATGACTGTGCACCCATAAACATCCAGTTCACCTGTCCTATAATAGCTGAATGACCCCACGCAGAAAAAAACATTACAAACACCGGTTCAGGGACGCAACCTTCCGTAAACAGAACAGTCATGCTATCAGACGTGTCACACACTCGACCGGCGTACTCATTTGGACGTCTGGATTACGGGCACCTGAAATGCAATGAACCCATCTGTGAACCAGTGTTTCTTTACAAGTTACTCAAAATTAGTTGACAGTCTACTTCTAGGTCACAGGACTAGGTGGACAGACCAAATTTAACATTCAGTCGAACTACTGCGATCACAAGTATGGAATTGGTTGTGGCCACTAGACTATTTTAGTAGTTAACTGAGTTGGCGGGACTGATTTGACGATGACAAATCAGACTACCCAAATGACCCAAAATGTCATCCGCGACCGGACAGATATCAATCAAAAACACCACGTTCATGCAACCAGGGCAAATCGAGGCATTCATGCTCAGTGTCTCTACTTTGTCCGGCACGGGTAAAAGTTTTCCACCGATCTGGATGTCCATTCATTGCAGATCAGCAAAATACCGATCCAGCATTTGAATAATGTGTTTTTTGTTACACAGTGCACGTGTCTTCGCTTGGTCCAGGGAGCGCATGCTTTCTCTAATCTGTTCTGTCAATAACTGGTCTCATGTGAGTCTTGTGTACTTCACCCTCGGAAATCCAACATTTGAACCTCATCTTATTGGTTCGCTTTGCATGATGAGGTCGAGCCAGTGGACCGAGCGTGACGGCAGTGCGACTGGCTTTCTCGGTTTGGAAGTTATTATTCCAGGACTTCAAGTTATACTTACTTTAGCTGTTTTGAAACAGTATAGTACAAGTTTCCCACGGTTAATACACAGGTCACGTTTCTGAAATTGAAAACCAGTGTACAGCTTTCTTCAGACAGAAAACACCAATAGTTTGAATTCCAAAAAATGGCTTCTCACTTTTTCAATGTATTGCGTCGGATGCCAGGGTAACTGAAGTCCATCTAGGTTCACTATTAGACTGGGCATTCGTTTCATCGCGCTACATGCTATGTCTCCATTTGCAGTCCGTTTGGTCCAGATACCGGTGAAAAGACGGTCAACGAACATTTTCGGAAAATATGATCTAGAAGTTCCGGTGTCCGGCAGCGTCAAAATGTTCTTGATCAAAGGAGTACCATCTGCGTAGGTGATACTAAAAATGAGAACATCAGCCAGTTCCATTAGCCAGGTGTTACCAGATAAAATCGGCTATTTTTTAGTTAGTCACAATAAGTCGCGGCGGAGGAAGCACCCACTCAACCGCACACTGAAAATGTCCCCTTGACTGAGGACGAAACGTTTGCAAGCAACTTGCCAAGCTCGGTGAACAGATCAACTACCTTCTGATCAACCACCAGTAAACACACCCGAGCTACCCATATTTCAACAAATTTACAAAAGTTGTTGGTGTTAGTGCTTAATAAATCCAAGCCGCCCATGTGCGGCTTAAGCCATGGCATACTCCGGACTTTAGTCACCTGGCTCTAAAGATGTCAGCACGTGGATGTCATCTACAGTTAGACATAGCCACATTGACGACTTCCTGAAGAGCAGAGACTTCGAACGTTCGGGCACTTTGGGCAAAGTTAACTTGGTCAAAAACAATGACAAATGACTGGAATAACACAAAGGTAAGGTAGCAAATTACGAATGTAATATTGCCGTGGCACTGACCTTGCGATCCGGATGATCCAGCTTATAGGAGCTATTGAACTCTGGACCAGAGGAACATAGTAAACTTCCCCAGGAATGTGATTCTTTGAATATTCTCCAAATACAACAGTACCGTCAAATCCGCCTCTAAAGTGCATAAGCAAATTGTCCAAACTCTGTTTGTCTGGATGGAAATAGTAAGAATGAATAATTGGTCATCGAATGAAATAAACCTATTGAACAGTTTAGACTGAATATTCCATGTGCGTCCAGCATGCCCTCTGGCAGTGTGTTGGTGACGGAACTGTCTTACATGTGAGCTACTCAGAGTTCAAAACCCAATGCAGACAAGCTTTCTTCTTCATGGTTGTTGTAATGGGGACAATCAAATACACGCTGTTAAGAATGTGGTAAAACCAGCCAAAATATGCCCGAAACCGGAGAAGACCGCCCAGCTCAGAGGAATGTGGGATCAGTTGCTCACACCTGTTTGGCGTGTAAGTCCAGCGTCTTCTGCAAAACATTGTGGGCTGCAAAAAGAAACCGCCAAGTGCGGTTTACTTGGCATCATCCAGCCCTGTTCATGTCCTATTAGATCGAAGCCAACAATATTTTCTGAAGGTATCACTATATTCTCACTGTGACGATGTAACTTTCCTCTCCTCATCCCGGTTCCTCGTCCTAAGTTTTATAACGTAAATTCGATGACGGGTTATCTTTCTATCCAACAGGGAGATACTGCTTCCCCATGGATCTTCCAGGTCAGGCGGGATTCTCCGAAAGCAAACAGTCCTTTCTGTGATTGACTGAATGTGTCCTCCTTCAGTTCCGTTTGAATGAAACAAAGCGCTGGTAATCGCTGCACGCTCCTTTAAGGTCATTCTCACCAAATTTCTCGTCAGCAAGCTTGCTCTAGAATAGTTCGGTAATCAAATGTCCTTTAATGTCATTTTCACAAAATTCATTGCTGCAGTGTTGGTGTGATGAACATAGAAACAAAAGTTTGTGTGCGCAACTCACCTATTGATGTTGACTGCAGTGCTTATGGTCTGATCTATTCAGGGTGGTTCTAGGGTATATCCGATTCGTGTCACATGCGGCTCGGCATCCCCAAGTCATCACAGGCGGTTTTTCCTTCGGTTTTTCACTTTAGCATTACGCTAGCTTTACAGTAAGCAGAGGTGAGGCGCTCACCACCAATTTAGTGTTTATGGTTAGCAAATGAATTTTACTGAACTTCCTGAAATGTCATCGCGAATTTGAAATACTAGTAATCCCGATTTGGATCTCCTAATGCCAAGTCAATTTAAGTCAGGCGAGGATTCATGATATTTTGACGTGCACATCTACCGTAATATTGCGAAGGAGAAGACACATTTTTCACTCTACAATTCACAAGAGAAGTTGAAATACGATCTCAGTAAGCAGTAAGGATACAGATGGCACTAACCACGGAATTAATGGAAGAGGGAAATTTTAATGGACCCTATTTTGTACTTTAAACAACACCATCATCCGAAACACAACATTCGTGTTCAACACTGGTCACCCCCTGCCATTCCACTATAACTTTCTGAAAGCCCTATTTTGAAGAAAAGAATAAAACTGAAATAGGTGAATGGACCTAATGCTAGGCTACCACAAAAATTCCGAAGTGCACTCATTCAGAAAACCTAGACAGACATTGACAACAAGAAATCCAGTGACATTGATTACCAGCTTCTCCAGACCATCTCAGGTTTTGGTGCTGGAGACATGTTGGGGTGAATCCCTGTTGCACAGCCGAACAGTCGTTCTCTAACTATGTCGTTGAGGGTTCACTGGCCCCATCCTACAGAAGGCAACGGATACCGGGAAACTGAAGACGTTCCCGTATAAACTCTCAGTGAGCAACATTATTCAATTCCCTGTGGGCTTGTCCTCAGACAGTTCACAGGATCCAAAGGTACTCTACTGAATAGAACGAAGAACAATGAGCACTGATCCACCAGATTAGATCTCCTCAAATGAAGCGCCTACCCTGGCAAGTAGCTGTTTTTTCCATCTGATATTCCCCTTTTTGCATTCTGACAAGTGAACCTGCAGGGGTTTAATCCAGTTTGCTATAGGGTGTCCATAAAGCGATGAAGCCGGATGGTGGACAGTCATCGTCCGTGGTAAGTAATAACAGCTTAAGAGATGAAAGGAATACCAGATTTGAATTCGGCCAGTCACAGAAGATTACGAAATCAAACCTCAAAAGATATCTGAGGCATTTTTCTACAGCAACTTACTCGGGCAAATTAGGTGGTTCGGTTAGATGGGACATTGCATATCATCCGTGAGTCGTTGACTTCGGATGAATAAAATGCCAACTAGAGCTTCGAAAATGTGGAGTACCGCACGACATAAATTGTAGCACACCGGGTAACCGACAATTAGTTTTCCGTCTTTCCTTTCCAGAAGCATTGCATTTTCCTTCATGTGACGTTATTGATAAGATTCATGTGAAGACTCGACGGCCGTGACAGATTTTGATCTTTCTGGGATCCATCAGCTAGACTTAGTCGCGAAAATCTATCAGCGTTATGTCGCACGCGAACACTAAACTGACGTAGGTAGAAATAGGCCCCCATTTCATGTTGGTGCTAATGGTAAAACTGAATGAAGGCTGAATGAAGAATATTACGAACTAGAGATTCAGTTAAAGTTCATTTGAGTCTCTCGTCTGTGCTAAATTAATTAGCATACAAGTGGTTACCGCCAGAACCTGTTTCCTACGAGGGAAGACAGTGTACGTGAAACGATTATGCGCGTACAAGCGTTGGTTTGCAGGATTTAAACCCAGAATAGAGTGGAATACTGCTAGAGTTCTGTTTCACAAACTTGCAAACAAGGCGGTGATCCTACTCAAGGAGACAAG
>SJOL01006087.1:503880-550554 GCA_004794785.1 Opisthorchis felineus
TATATATGTATATATATATATATATATATATATATATACTAATAGTCAGCCGGAAGTCAAACTGACGGCTCGATAGTACGCTGTGAATACCGCACAGACAGGTACAAACGAAATCACTAACCTGTGAAATGAGCGTGTACATGCATGATCGAACCGAAAATGTTTTCTGATGAGGAAAAGTCGAAACACTCTGTGAAACCTTTGTCCATCAAAACCTTCCCTCCACAGAAAATGGACACTAGCGCTTACCGTAAGTCCAACGTGCACATCGTAGTCCATTGAAGGTCATTAATTCACTCACTATCAATCTCAAGGTGTCAACACTACTACGCTGCAACGCAGTTCTTACAATATTATGTTCGTCGTGCAGCTTGAATGCTTTCAGAAGAGTGCGTATTCCAGTGGCACGTTCTCCTCAACTCACGGGGAATACGGCAACGTTCTCCCCAGATATCCAACCCATTGGTGAGTTTGGATTTCCATCCGTCAAGCGCACCTACAGGGAAAATTGCATTGCATTTTTGACTGCCTCACCTGTTGACCATACGAAACACACGCGTTGCTCCACTGAATCTTGAGGTAGTCCTGGGCATCCGGAGAGCTAGCCCAGCTCTAGAGTCCACGTGAACGTGCAGACGCAGCCGCCGCACAAGCCCAGTACTGAAGACTCACCATAGTAAGCTATGCTGGCAGGTTGGCGATCTGCCGCATCGGTCCATCAATACCCTAGCCTCTGAAGGTCAAACCAAGCCAGAGCACTCACACGACAGCCAAGACGTAATGAACAGCCTTTGGCACATCCACCAATCACCTGTAGCCGCTTTGACAGCCTTTACAGCCTGTCCCCTAGGATCCATGTAGAGATAGCGTAGTATAACAACCAAACCGGTTCACGCAAGACAAACCGCTTAACCAGTTTGGGCGAAGCCTGGAGCATGCACGTAGAGCTAGCTTTTTTCAGTCAAAAACACTAACGCCCTACTTCAGGCGGGAAAATTACAAAGGTCTCGCCGAAGCACCATATCTCCGAGAACAGTTGTACTGCTGACAACAATAGATCAAGATTCTTCAAGCTGCAACTGAAGCATCTGAGCAACTGACTACTTGCAGTCACCTATCGATCAACGGCTTTTAGCTAGAGATTTATGTTTCCTTCCTACACTCAGTTTCAGGCGCGCTTACACTTGATGTCTACTTGTGAATACGCCAACCTCGATTCAGGAAGTTAACATAAAAAGAACTTAGACTGAACCTCAGTAGGGCGATATGCTCGTAACAAACGTACTTATTCGTTTACAGGGGTAAAATGAAGGAAACTTAATCTTCCAGAGGTGAGACAAAGGGAATCATGGCCAGCTAAAGCGTAGCCTAGGACACCAATAAATCCTGAGTTTGGGTTGCGAAGATCTGGAGGCACAACTCAACCTCAATCCCTCATTCAGAGCTCAGTTTTTCACATTTATTGATACTTTACGCCCTTCCTCTCAAAATATAAAGCATTCCTTATTTCTTCAATTATTATTCATAAACTGTTGATAAAGTTCGGTAATGTGTTGAAATATTTGTAGCTCGGTTGAGTTTATTGGTTGTTGATCAGGTGGTTGTTAATCTGTTCGCCAAGCTTGGTAGTTGACTTGCCAACGTTTCGTCACCACCCAACTGCGCGCTGAAGATGACTCCTCGTATGGTGACGAAACGTTTGCCGAATGACAAGCTCGACGAACAGCTCAACAGCCAAGTCATTAACAACCACCGATAAAGTTCGATGAATGTTGCCAAAATTCAAAGGAACAGATTTCAGTGGCTTTTTTGGGAATAGTTTTGTTAGACTGGCAAAATTACTTCGTTTACTGGTTCATAAAATCTAGTTTGATGTCACTGGCGTCGAAAATCAACAGAAAGCCGACAGCCTCGTTTGTGGCCCAACAGGTTGGCTCAGGCCAGCATCTGAGTCAGCCACCTAAGACACGCGCAGCATTTTGGTCGGAAATTTATTCTCGAGTTCATTAGTGGAACCAATTCACTGATGGGGTGCCTGGTATTCACTTCCATGTCGATATCTTTCTGCAAAGTATACAGCACAAAGGGAGCCACGAGACTGCGTCACGACTCCATTTCTATGGGTAGAATAGACAGAATGCTCAGTATTTGCAGATTGCCCACTATCGGTTTCAAGCTATCTGGGGGTTTATCTAGTATCAAGTCCCAGCAAATATGGCGCGCATATGAATTATATGCTCTGCTATATAATTTATTCTAGCTGAGACTGACAGAAGCGGCAGCCCGTGGTCCAACGGCTTAGTTTTAAACTATTAGTCCGGAGGTGGCGAGTTTCAACCTCCGGATATTCGAAAGTTCTCAATAAGGATAAAAGAACTGCGTCTCAGCTTTTCAGCCCAGATTGGCTTCAGTCACAGTACGAAATCCCAGGTGAAACAATACAAAACCTCCTTGTGCTCTCAACGAGTTGCTGGATATGAATATGGGAATATGGGAATATGAAACAGCTATTGAAATTACACCGTAAATTAGTTTAATAGCTCCATGCGAATAATCAGTTAATTAGAGAAAAACAAACACCAGTGATTCTGTCGAGTACTTGATTACTCATCAACTTACCATCTAGAATAGGATGCACAGAACCAGCACTGGCTGTCGCCTCATTTCGTTCAACAAGTTCTTTGAGACCTTTCCAATTTTCACTGTGACGTTCATCCACACTTTTAAGCAAGTCAGCCAGTTTCTCATGTCTTTCTTCTGCATCTCGACATTTAACCGAAAGCTGGTCTAATTTCCTCGTAATTTCATCAACGGACTTTGTACATTGAGTCAGATTTTCCGCAAGTTTTTCCTGAGTTGCCTGCATGTCCGTTTTCCACAGTTTTACTTGTTCCAGTTCTTTCAACAAAGAATTCATTCTAGCGTCAACAACTTCTTCTATCGATTTAGACTCAGTAAGTGAAGACTTTTTCTCTTTACTCGTTGTCTGAGCGCGTCCTCCAGGCGCCACTTGGGCTTCTGATACTTCACTTTCCTCATCTGATTCCTCACTCTCCTCTTCACTGCTATCCTCAGTCTCGGATTCGCTCGAGGTTGACTTTTTCTTTGTTGGTTTAGTGGTAGTCATGCTACCGATTGAATGAAGCTCCACAAAACCCTAACAGCTAATGAGGAATGCAATCAAGTGATCAAGAATTCTGATTGGTTTACATGGACAATGGGAAACTGATAGCGGATTACATGTGAAAAAGGCATCATCACGGTCGCCATGGTCACCAGGTCCAGTATTGTTTTCCTGGGCTCATCACGCTTATTTGTCGAGTTGGTTAAATGTACTGACGCATTTAGATAGCTGCTAGTGCCGCCTATACACAGTGATTCTTCATGAGGACACCCAGTTAAGAAACCTTGTCGTAAAAGAAAGTGTATGTACCCCCGATTTTGGCCTTCGTCACGTGCTTTCTGTCACCATATAAATTTGTGATGCATTAGCCAAGAGGAACAATCACAGAAAACAAGCTTTTTAAGCCATCTTTGTCCTTCTCATGAACTTTGGGTGCAGAAGCATGGATAGACCGTTTCTGTCCAGCAAAGTCAAACAGGACGGATGTTACATATGTACAAACGAATTGTACACAGAACAATCATTATACGTTGAAAGTTTCCTCGGTGGTATTGACTCATGCAGTACAAACTAGGGTCTATTCACATGACAAATGCCAATACACAACACTTGATGGCTAGTCAGTGATTGGATGCAACCCATATCATGTGTTCAACAAGTCTAATGTTGACAATGTGAATTTTCCGATAGGTCGCCCTACCGAAGTATCTGTCGCCGAAAAGAAAACTGTTGTACCGATAGACAGATAATCAGTGTGAATGTACACCCATTAACCACTTTTCAGCTTGGCTCATTTTTTAAAACATAGATGTGCCGAGCTCCAATGAGGCAAAGACGTGTGTGCTCACGGGAGAGAGCATCATTCCCAAAACATGGGGGGAAGCCAAACGTCAGTTTGTCCACTTAACGGACAATAGAAGCGATCTTGCATAACTTTCTATTTTCCTAGGGTAATGAAATTACGATAGTCTGTTGCAATCGAACCTTCCTTTGAGCAACACCTCGAATTTGAAAACCGTCTGTTCCAGCATGGTATCTCCTATCAGTAGAAGGCACAGCAGGAGATAGAGAAAAGTTCCCTCAGCCCAGTGATTCCCACAGAGGATTCTAGACTCCTCCTCGTGATGGGACCCGCGAAGCTATGTACGAGACATTACCGATTTTCAGATCTAGCCGCGTACAAGGTGCAACTTTCGGGGATACAGTTGTTAGCATTGGTCAGCGCGAAAAAAGACATTTTAAAGACCTTTGTAAATGAATATCCTCAGACTGACAAAGAATGGATAGTGTACAGGTGTTTGATCTTCCGAATGTCGAGTGAAAATCTGGATTTGCCAATCAACGGTAGCTGAACAACTTTAAGCCTACGTACTGCCAGGCAACCAAAGTTACCAGGCTGGAGTCGAAGCTTATGCTATGTGTAAGCCGACAACACCGATTTAAGCAGAACGTAAGAAGATTTGCTCCTAAACGTTCAGAAGCCCGTTGCAAGTCACCAGTTTTTCGGACTATGGCAGGATGACGATGAGCACAATTCAGTAGTTTATCACCGTGGTGTCAATGTCATCTGGTTTCAGTGTAACGCAGCTCTTTCCATATCCTACTACCGTGTATGGGCTTCCAGGGCGGTCAATTAACGCACCATCACGGTGGTAGTGGATGCAAGATCTTTATTCCTTCACCCATAGGGCTGATACCGTTGCCTTTTTTAATGGGTGTTACCCAATATTCAGGATGTACTATACTATACTATACTATACTATACTATACTATACTATACTATACTATACTATACTATACTATACTATACTATACTATACTATACCGTACCACACTATACTATACTATACCATACCACACTATACTATACTATACTGTTCTATAAAAGCGCATGTCGGTTCATGCATTTATATCACTATGGTAAAACTTGACTTGAATTTGATCCTTAGGATAGCATGTAAAGTAACGTTGAACAGGCCGAAACGTTTCAACGAGCTAAACTAATATACCTCTGGGACTGTGCCTTAGTAACGACCACAATCTGTAAACCAAAGGAAGAAACTTCCTTAATTTACTTTGCAGTGATCTAATCACAAGAAATTACCCGATGAGTCAATCGTTAAAGGATAAAACGAAAGCTGAAGTCAGTCATTCTGACCTAATAGAAACCTCCATCATAAGCGACACAAACTGTGGCTTTTCAATCCCTTGTGCAAGAAAGAAAGAAGGCTTTTTAAGGGACAATGAAATTGCACCTTTGGCCACCGGGGGGGGGGGCTTTGTAATCCCCAGAAAAGAACCGGATGCTGTAGGATTTCGATGCGGTCGGTTGTCAGCTACGTGAAATTTGTTCGATTGGAGTGAATTAGGTTGGCCGTGGATCTTCTCTCCTACTGACTAGTGCACAACGTGCATCTACCCATGACACTGGAAAAGTCATTTTTCATTCGGTTTATCTGCCCAAACTTGGACATTGCCATAAATCACTGGCTTATATACTGGCCAGACGATACTTCGTAGCAAAGACGCTAAAATAGAGGAGGCCCTCTTCCACGTAATCGGTTCAGTCCTAGGTAGTTGCTACCGCCATTCCGTCGAACCAATGCAGTTTTCACTGATATCACTCGCCACCACGCTGTTTACCCTCTTCGAACAGATGGTTGCTTATGGACAACAGCCTTTAGTAAAGTGTGTTAGCACATGATATGACAACAATGATGAGCTATGTGTGTTCTAAATTTCACAATCTACCTGGGTCACAGTAGCTCACTTTGGAACATCCAAACGGCAACACTTATACTTCTCTACAAAAAAATCGATTTCATTTCCTAAAAATCTATCAAGTGTTTTACAGCTTTTTCTTCTTTGTTGGGACTCAGCATCAGTTCGCATCCAAAGAATCTCTAGAGGGATTTGCATAAGTGACCTTTTGGCTAGTGGCTGATGTTGAAATTTTTGAAACCTACCCAAGCTACCATCAAACTGTAAGTAATCTGCTTAGAAGGTAAGACTGCATGAGCTACATGAACCTTCGATCTGGGAAGTGTTGTGTGAGTGATTCGTGACCGTGTGTTAGCTATAGTATTACGTTGTTGCTCAGATCAAATCAGGTGAAACTTTACGATCCTTGGTTAAAGAGTTCGGGTGAAAAAACGACACCAAAATGAGCAAGAGTACCATGGGAGTCTAATTTTTCCCTTTCACGACGGCCGAACTCACACGTTTCGCAGACAATTTCGAGAACCGGAAGATTCTTTTACTGACTCCGTTGTCCTCATCCTTAGACCTCAGTCCCGAGGACCTATAATTCCTGAGGTATCCCATGTTCCCTTTACCATGAAAATGAGAAGTCCGTAGATCAGCGTCCTGGTCCTCTTGATTCATGGTTTGTTTTCACTAAAATGCGTAAAATGGATCCAGGTAAGCGACTGCGTCTGACATGACCACTCCTCAGGATTTTCTGCACGCTACATGTACGTTTTTATGCGAGAGTGGATTTTCAGTGTTCCTAAATGTCACACATATGGGAGTGGTGTGAGTATGGATATTACTTATATAGTATTTCCGATTAAATCGTGCCAATGTAAAGACGCATTGGAAAGCAGAAGACAGACCATTGTGTGCTCCAATTATACCAGATCAGATAGAGTGTTCCAGGAGGAGGGCGCTTGCTTCAGGATCTGACTAAAGTTGCGTACTTTCTTCGGAGGAAGGGAAGGAACACGCTTTATATCCTACTTTTTCGGCATTGTCCTCTTCAAGTAAGAGAGCATATGACCGGTACAACCAACGAACCAATGCGTAGTTCTTCTAATCAGTATGAAATAAATAAAAATAAAATAAATTAGGGCGACTGTGTTGGAATAATAACAACAGATAAGTGTCTCGCTGACTTCAATCACTTAATCAATGAATCTGACGATGCTTACATTGGTCCCTTTAAACAAGACAGGAATCAAACCAATGAAAATTGCACAACTCCATCAAAGTACGCCACTGCTCGCCCAGTTTTGATTTCGTAAATTTGGGTTCCCTCCAACTTGCGCTTTTCAGAAATGATTTATTTGCCCAACGATTTCATATTTAGATTTTAGATTTTCGCTCATCCAGTTATTCAGAAATTTCCAAAAAGCATTAGATTTCTAGGCACATACTTTGTTTAGACATCACCTAATTCATTCAGAACTCGTTGGTTCCGGAGGTTTGGCAGAATTTCAGGAACAAACCGTCGGTAAATGTTGGCTCGGGCCTTGAGATCCTACAGATTCCAACCAAGGTAAACTCAGCAGCGTAACAGAACTCACCGGCAATGTCAGCGATCATGAGCCTCGCTCATCCAACAAATGTTCTCAATGAGCATTTAGCATTTCAGTTTAGATTAAAGTTAGCAACAAGTTATCGCTTCACCTATCATATGACAGTGAGATGGGCCATAAAAACACATGAATCCTATGGCATAGCGGTAGTCAGATCAGGCCTGAAGTGTAAGCTGAACAATTTGCGTGGCCAGTCTTATACGGTATGACAATATGACCACAGGTAGGTCACTCAGAAATTAGCAAAACAGGAACGAAACAGTCTCACAGTGCGCCACGATGTGAAGTGATGTAAAATCGATCGGAATAGATAATATTGGACTGCATAATTGACAGAAAGACGATTTCACGGCGTGTGCGTGTGCGTGTGCGTGTACGTGTGCGTGTGCGTGTGCGTGTGCGTGTGCGTGTGCGTGTGCGTGTGCGTGTGCGTGTGCGTGTGCGTGTGCGTGTGCGTGTGCGTGTGCGTGTGCGTGTGTGTGCGTGTGCGTGTGCGTGTGCGTGTGTGTGCGTGTGCGTGTGCGTATGAACCGCTAAATATTAGGTTAGGTTCACATCATGAATACGTTGAGGAGCACTTCTCTAGCTTAAATGAATAATCAAAATAAGTGACAATGGATGGAAATGCTTCCCAGATGACCCGAGCTTACATGCGTTTCGTCACTCGGAGGTCCCTTGACCACATATTCTTGATCATCATACATGGCCTTGTTTGTGCTTGTAGCGGTCACCCACAAGATCATGCCTAAAAAACAACGCAACAATTCCTGTCCCACTTGCAACCTTAACCGACAACATGTGCACTACTATTTCCCATCCGTTTTTCCTTATGGGGCTACCAACTGCGTCACGCGCCAAGTTTTTTGACCTTCAACCACATCAGGTCAAGTTTTAGTCATGTTCGCGCAACGATCAAACCAAGGATGGACACCCCTCTTTTCACACTGAACACAATAAATAGGTATGTAAGTCGGCCAACCACCTACACAGAGACGGGCGCACAGGAGAGTGCCACTAACTAAATGGGTTATCAAAGGGAGGTCACGTCATGAAGAACTGAAAAAAAATTTCTAGCCTAAATGAATAATCCGAATACGTGACAACAACCGGATGTGCTTCACAGATAACCCGAGCTCATATAGCACTCGTTACTCGGAGGTAACTTCACCCCATTACCTTGTTCATCAACCACGTCTTGCTTGTACTCGCTTGCCTATCAAGCAGTGTGGTCCTCCATCTATACGGCCTTCGAATCAGGACAGCGCACTTCAGATTTCACACCACAAACACACGCTGCATATTAAAACATTTGCCAATTTCCTTCACAAACACTAAATAAAATCTCAAGCGTCATGCGTGTTTATCAACCAATCTCAAGTTTGGAGAATCACTTTCAAATAGGAAATGACAATTTTGGGGAAAAAGGTGAAGATTTATTGGCACCTAACTTAGTATATCCGAGATCAATATGCGTGAACGACAGTACGATACTGAATACTGAATAAAGTTGCCAATTCATGTCTGACTGTTTCGTCAATCCACATGCTCAAGTATGTATATCTACATTCCTGTAAACTGTTGATAAATATCGGGCCAAAAGTTGCCCTTAGTGTTCCTTTTATCTCTTCAGCTTCAATCCTGATAAATTCAAAATAAGCCAAACTCATCATCACACTTTGATCAGCTCACATTAATTTGGAATTTTCATCAGTGCACGTACGAGCTTGCACTCCGTTGTACTCAAAGTGGTAAACAATGGTGTGACGAGGGTATAACCTCATAGAAATCGCTCCATCAACTTGAATTCGCTTTTGGCGAATTTATTCACTTTATTCTCTGCGTTCCTTGCATGTTGTGACTCGTTTTACTCACGATAATGCTTTCACACCCCGAATTCGTGACTCCACGTGTGCGTCAGACAGAGTAAATATGCCGCCTACCTCACGTATCTCACGCGATCCAACGCTGTCCTGTTCAACGCTGTCCAGCGCTGTCCTGCAGCCACGTCGGATCCTAATTCAAGTGAACTGCCAACTTGACGATAAATTCGAATGCATTTTCGCTGTCCAGCTCCATCTCCACCTTGAACTGGATTGAATTATTCTGAATGCTGACTACTGGACTGTTGTCCACCGCACTGTGGTTGGCGGCGCTGTGTAACCTGTAGCCGCAGTAGAAGAATGAAGCAGGAGGGAGAGTCTATTACTCATGTTCTCATTGTCTTCATTTCACGGTTTCGACAGTTAACCGATTGGTCCTCGTCACGTAGAACAAATTTTCAAATGTTTTATTTCAGAACGTTGAAAACACATATCACCCGCATGACAGTAAGGAAGACAGTGGAAACGAGAATCAAGATATGATGGAACAATCACATGGATAGATCTGCATCATCTCAGTATGGCTAGGTAGCATTCAAGCAACGGTCGCTAATTAAGACTGTTTACGAGTCACAACATGCGAGGAAAGCAGAGAATAAAGTAAAGTGAATAAATTCCTCAAAAGCGACTTCAGGATAATAGAAAGAATTCTATGGGGTTATACCCTCGTAAGATTCTGATAGGTTTTTGGACCGAACTCCCAGGTCAACAATCCTGCGAATATGGAAACTGAATGGTGGGTCGTATGAAGAGGGAGCACATTACAAATAAAACAGCATTCTTCCTGTCGAACTGATAGCTCAAATGATGTGGTCACAAAAGTCAAAGTTAGCTACTTGGCACTGTTTCATCTGACCACAAAAAGATCGCTTAAAACGGGTTCCCTAACTTTACAAATAAGGCGGATCAAGTACTAAACATGTGGCCGAGACAGAAAACATCCGGCTATTACCACCGAACAAGGGCCTCCTCGTCACATCATTGTTTACCACTTTGCGTACAAGAGAGTGCAAGCTCGTACGTGCACTGATGAAAATTCCAAATTAATGTGAGCTGAACAAAGTGTGATGATGAGTTTGGCTTATTTTGAATTTATCAGGATTGAAGCTGAAGAGATAAAAGCAACACGAAGGGAGAGTCGGTGATAGTTTCCATTTTCAAAACAGGGGCTCGTATGAGTGTGGTAAACACAGGGGGATCAGCTTGACCCCGGTTGTAACGAGACTGTTGGCGTCACTCGTGCTTCGTCGCCTTAAGGTGCCTCGTGAAACACTGACTTGTCTAAGGCCTTCGCTTCGATCCGCATGTTACCACTGATGTCAGATTGTTGTCATTTTACTGACTGAGCATTTAGCGAGCGGCGTTTGACAACAAAATGACATGCCATGCCTTAATTTTGTTGTACTGGCAGGATTCGGTTTATGTCACTCCCTATGGCAAGCATATTGCGGCCTGGCTCCCAGATGAAACGACCAACCACTGGTACAATGATTCTTTTTTGATACTGGAATGTATTGCTGTAGGCGTAGACGGGTTCCGCTACAGTTAGCGCAGGTGTTCTTCCTGCAATCATTTTCAATCGCACTTTTCTTTTCGTCGGAACGTTCTTCAGGTGGGGCTTCCGGCGTCCACTGTTTAACAAATGGGGACCGATGAAACTGTCTCCTTCTTCAGGGTTTTGCTGTTGTGTTGGTTCTCGTAAAACCAGTGTACTTAACCAGTTTTGAATGTGCTGATTCCGATTCGATTCATCTATCTATCTCATGATCGAGAGGTTTGCATTTTTAACGATCGTTTACAATCACGCTGTTGCTCTCTTTGTCAGAGATCATCGCAAGCCGACAGCCTTGTGACCCTGTGGCGAAAAAAATGTCAACAACTGTATGACCTCAGGTCACAGTGGGATGATATGAGGATCGCTCATTCGGTCCAAAGACAATAACAGTTTACCTCAAGACACAGAACCAACTACTTGTCTATCCGGGTCTCAGGTCAACCGCGGGTCAGTGAATTTCACTGCACATAACTTCATACGAACGTGTCAGTGTGTGCACGTGGTTGGGTTCCGCCCTGAATTCGTCGTAAATGTTTGTTGTTGTTCGCATACTTCGCGGTAATTACTTGGAGTGAGATTTAGCGCTAAGTCGTGCGATGGTCATAAGACTGGCTAGTTGGTTGGCTGGTATGCGAGCCGGACTCACGAGTTGACAGTGATCGGACCACTTGATGGTTGTATGCAGTTAAGAGGGGGCGGAGCCAAATGTAGTGCGCGTGCACATCCTTGATTCCTACTTATACGTACATCACTGGAATACGGTAAGATAGGCCGAACGCCTGAGTTCGAGAAGTGCACCCAACTAATGAATCCCAAGCACATCGATTTTCAGTTGGCTTTAAGACACTGACATTAAAAAGCTAGACTGCCATTATGCGCAGCCAAATCGTCACGATTTTTCTGTTTCCGACTTTTATCTAAAATTCCGTCCTGTAAGTGAAGCCACTAGTGCTGATCAAATCTTAAATGAGAAATGCGTGTGCTGACGATTTCCGACACGGACTACCGATTAGGTCTAGCAGTGAGTAGGCGATTTAAGAGGCCATAGAATCGTGTAGGCGTTGTATTTGATGAACCACAATCCCAGTTTAAGTGGCATCGTGTGCTGCTCTCCGAATGACCCCAGTTTGCTTCTGCTAGTACGGTGGTCACTAGCAAGTGAAGCGACCGACCTAAATTTTGTACTGCTAGGAGAAGCCCCAACCTGAGGGGTTTAGCTGAGTTTTAGCGATTAAACATATAAAAGTTCATACTGAGATTTCAGTTAATCAAGCAATCAAGCAATCAAGTAAAGGAGAAACAACGGCCAAAAGTGATTAGCATTTTTTCTTCCTCAAACAATATCAGCTATTGACCTAACACAGCCAGCACATATTACAGGACCATTGTAGCGCTCATCTCCATTCTCGTATCCTTCCAATCTCGCTCTCTTGAATTGCCTAAATGAACATTGCTTGTTTTTCTGTCTCCTTTTCTCGGAACTGCTTACAGCGGGTAGGACAACGACCTACTTCTCAGTAAGATTTCATTATCACTTCGCACCCTCTGCACTTGGTCCCAACAAGGCCAACCAGTACCATATATGGGCTGGGCTTCGCGTCATGAATGGGAAGCGTTGCTGTTGGTACTTCAATTCCCATCTGATGACTGGGTCGGGGCACGAGTAAATATCATCCTACTTGGAGTGCCTGTTTCGAAGTGTAGACTGCAGATTCTTTAACTCCACTGATGAAATTAGGGTTTGACCTCGGGACTGGTATCACAAACATGGTTCAAGTTTCCTTAAGCTCATCACCGCTTCGTTCCAAGACTTGACCCACATTATGGTTCCAGCTTTCCAGCTAAGACCTCAAAATGATTTATGGAGGAACAATTTTCCGAAGTGATGCCACTTAACGTGGACTCAGAGCATAGCGCTCAAAATAATTCGTTTTCAGTTCAAGGTCATGTGTTGCATGTGCTGGCTTGCGATGCAAACGTGATTCTCATATCTGCCAGAAAGTTTTATTGGAGTGCAGTTTGCCAAGTTCTCTGGTCGCCCGAAATTTTAATGAAAATCCTTACTGTAAGATTTCGAGTACTGACAGGCGAATCGAGTCATTTCGAAAACAGCATCCATAATAGGTACCGTCTACTTCAATGTTAATGCTTGCGTAAACCAGACATTCATAGCTTAGTGTAAGCAAGATATTTTAGTCTTCGAAAAATTGCGACCAACGAGATGTCTTTGAAGTTGGGAGTGAGTGATGTCCGTAATATTCTTATTGCACAACTGACTACTGAACCTGCACAATAGAATCAGTACCTCTGAGAAAGCGAAGGCATTCAAAACCAACAGTTGTCGTTTTCGTTTGTTTTTTGCTTCGCGTGAACCCGAATGAGTGAGTGCATTGGCATGCTGCCGTAACCAGCATCTGTGCATCATTTGTGGATCACGGACAACGAGGCTCGTGTTACATAAAACGCGATACAAAATGCATGTTTTGTCGATACTGTAAGATCCGGGCACCTAAGGATCTAACAGGGCGATTGAAGCTACCGGACTACACGCAGTTCGTATCCAGTGGGCAGTGGGGACAGACGGATGAAGGCAGCAGATGCTGTATTGAGATCTGGTTATATGAACAAAAGGGTTAATAAACATCAGGAATTAAGCAGAACGCGCATTCAATAACAGCACAATCGGTAAGGGAAAAAGAAGGAACACTGAAGCAGCAGGGCGTTCTGAAAGCAATATCGAGTAATTACCAAATGATAGACAAACGTACGAATACGGGCAGTCAGACAGTGTAATTAAGCCATATAGTGAGATTGCGGCGTAGAAAACAGTCAGTACGTTCGGGAGGTAAGGTAGTTTTTAGCTGAAGGCGCGATACACTAGCACGTGCCACGTGTCAAATCCGAATGAGCGCTTCGACCACTTTGAGATAAAACCTCAACAGAGTGCCGGATAAGTTGAGTTGGTGCAGTTGGTGCGCTCATATACCATCCGAAGGGTTCCGGGTTCGATCCCACGGCGACCGGTTCTTCCGTCGGAACAGACACTCGAAAATGGGTAGAGTTGATACTAAATTGCAAGCAAAGAGGGACAGGCGATGTAATCTTGGCATTAGTTAATAGAGAGTAGGCAGACCTTCTAGGGGAGCAAAAACGCGGGGAACGAGCAGCAAGGAAGAAAAACGGCGTTATAATAATCAGGTGTAAATTGCACTACTCATGAGTAGTCGGAACAAACAGGAAATATGACCGCTGATCACCGCCTGGTTCACAGGAGGAATCAGCAGATACAGATAAACGGTTTTTAGATTGTACGATTGACTCACTCGAGGAATCGTTCCCGTAGTGCTTCGCTTGAACTGCACCGAACTCACAAATCAGACCCGACTTAGTGAGCTGTTTGAAGGTCGGTTTTTGAATTTAACTAGTTCTCTATGGGTGACTGTGGATTAAGTTAGTCAAATAGCGTTGATTTCTGACGTTTTATTTACACTTGTGATCACAGACACTCAAGTTTAACTGAGAGATATGTTATTTTCTCTGAGAGTAGCTATTCGTGCTCGCTGTCAATCATCCGGCTGATTGAATGGGGCAGTTTCTCAGTTCGTTTTGTCCCACATCCTCGGGTCTTGCTGTTGTCATAAGTCTATGCAGTAAAACTAACTTCTTCCCCTCTGTTTATACTTCAGCTGTTGTTGACTACTTTCACAGAGCTTCCAGAATTCTTGGGTGTTTGCTGTCACTTGACAATCAACCCCGGCTAATGGCATTCTTGTTCACTGGTGTAAGGAGGGAAACCCTTCTCTGCGGAGTCCTTTATTAGAAAGGCCCCAACTAACCAGTTACAGACTATTGGACAGGAAAGTCAAACTCTCATTTGCACGTTATTTTTAAAAACTGAATATCCGTCTTCTTCTTGAACGCGTCTTCTTGAACTCTCCTGGATATTCATCGACTATCACGGAAATGCAAACGAAAACTGCAAAGTAGTTCCACAAATTCCGTAACAAATCTCACCTTCCATCAGATCAAGGCGGAATTACGAGAACACACATACTACTTGCATGCCTCATCAGTAATATCCAGCGTTACACTGGTAGGCCATTTCCGATCCTGGTCAGAGAAGCAGAGATTCAGGTTCATAAACCGGACCGGTAATGGACGATTGCTACCAGTTGCAGCAAAATAACGGCAAATCAGAAGTTTTACAACACACAAATAGGACGCTAAAAACAAGCGACTTGTGCGAATCATTCGAGTCAAACAGGGGCCTAAATTGCCAGTCGCATGTAGGCGAAGAAAACGAACGGCTTATTGATCCAGGTAAATTGAGGATAAAACGTAATCGCATTTAATCCTCAGTTAAGAGATGTGGTGTTGTCCGGGAAGAATGTCACCACGATGCATCGAAAAAGTTGGTTCTTGGTGTTTTCATGCAGATGCTCATAATTTGCACCAAGACTTCATGTCCATCGCGCGCCCTGAGGACGGGTCCGTAAATATCACGAAAAGAGCAAAATTCTTGAATTTAGTTGGATGAAATTTAACTCCAATTTTTTTAGGAAGAAACTCTTTTAGACAGACTTTTCAAGAGATATTACCGCTAAGTTCGGAAAAGTTTCAACAGAACATTGAATGATATGTTTGTTGGTACTGTTTCCGATCAGCCGGACTGTCAAACGGTCACGCTGAATAATCATATCGATGGATTTAGGAGGAAAAAAGTTACTTTCGATGCCATTCCATATTAGGTAGCCTCATGGTGTTTAACAAATAGACTATCACCTTTAGCTTATCAGTCTCCTCGGTGCTGTGAAAAAAATACGATCAAACTTTGGACAAATAAAGTGGGTCTAGGTAGGTAGCTGCACGCACCAAAAGTCGGTCGGTGTCTTTTATGACTGTGGTAAAGTAACACGTGCAAAATTCAATGAATCGATTGTGAATTCCGAAGCCGAACTACAGCCTTCCTGAGCACGCTGTTATATAACCCATCCCAATTCAAAAGTTTAATAGAGCAACTCACATATCCATGTTTCAGCCTGTTCGTCACGTGCGAACAAAGGCCACCTCGGTTGAAGGAGATTCTAGGCATTTTTCGAAAAATAAACTGTGCTCGGGTGATGATCCTAGACAAAGGACTCATTGGCAATGACTCGGGTAATGATAGATAGGCTCAAAACGTTGTAGGTCAATCACGAAGTATTTTTTCGGAAGGTATCGAGTAATGTTTGAGTTATTTTGTGCCTGTCATACATAAACTGCAGCACATACTACTTTTGTGCACAAGTTTACGATTGTTTTGACGAAAAAACTCAAATAAAGTTCAGCGCAGTTTTCCATGAATAACATTCCTCAGCTGAATGTGCTGCACAAAGATTGGACGATCTTTTAGCTGCGACAGTGTTCAGGATACGGAATTGTTCCTGTCATAGAAGCATCAGAAAAATTGTAAACGGATGTTTATCTCCACTAACCTCTTATTTCTTGTTAAAGTTAGAAATGGATTTGATGGAAATTTGGAGACTAGATTCTTTTATAATTCCCAGAACGGGCGGAATTGGCATTGATGTGGCGAGAGGTCTCATCACTTTCGCGGATGCCGTCACAAATCCCAGTTGTTCGGTTTGCCCGATGCCCTGAACGGCATCCTTGATTGCTATCGCCTGATTTGTAAACACGTCCTTTATAAGGATCTCTATTTATGCCGAACTTCACCACGATTAAAGGAACTGTTTTGGTCTGAAATCGACCATTTTGGGGATAAAGTTCCGACCTCTTTGCTGCTTATCCAAAAATTATCCCAGAAATGAATGACGCTAGGTAATAAGCTTCCGTTATTGGTTTAGGCGGTTACAACAAAGTTTGGTAAAATTTTGCAACTTGGGATTGACCTACCCAAGTACATGGGCAAAGTTCCGCCACACACACTGAAATCTACGTTGATCTAAAAGGTTGTTCATTAGTATTCTGTCTTTAAGCCTGTAGTATACCAGCAGATAGTTGACTGTTGCGTGTCTGGCTCGAAATCATACGCTTGCAGATGATTAGAAAAGCAGGTAAAAGAGTTCAGAGCATTTACTGCGCACGCACAACCACAAGTGAGTTTTGTTTCTCATTCAAAACCCCCACAGCCCAACATTTTTCCTGGATCGGACTATGAAATGACAACGAATAATCAAAACGGATGCTGTCGAACGGATAGCTACGGAGTCTTTGAAAATGGAAACTTTCTCCGCCCGTCCAACTATGCTCCGATTAAGAGTGGATACAAAATCTTCAAAAAGGTCGTTAGTGATCCACGGATGTTTGGTGTGCTGACTGACACTCACCAGGAGAGTTGTACTTTCCAAAAACGACTGGAGGGTGACGTTCTGCAAGCATGCAGGCATAGTGGAGTGTAGCAGTGCACAGCGCGTTCTTTAGAGGCCTCTGTGCCCGTTGCTCGCGTTCTGTCGGTACCTATAAACCCCAGAATCAGTATATTGCGGTTTCGCTCGCACTGAATATACTGTTTGCATCTAAACCGCGTACTACCTGCGGAAGCCCGTTTCAAATGCCAGTACATCCTACTTGGGTGTTGCATCTCGTTCTCACAGCCACATCATATCGATAAAGTATAAATTTGTCGTTTACCGTGAACGGTTGGACACCTAACCATCTATCCAATGGAGGCACCCGAGACTATGAAGTCGTTTACCGCTGAAGGAACAATCAGATCAGGCATATTGATGCATAGAGATTCGGCTACCGGGGGTTAGCCATGTTGACATTCTAACCATAGAAATCTCTTCCTGCTCCGTTCACTGCTCGTAAGAGGCTGGCGGAACAACGGAATGAGAGGCCTTAATAAGCGCTATTTTGTTTTTGAAGCTTTTGTAGATGATTTTTCGGGACACACCTGAACACCTCGCTAGGGAACGGTGTGATCTGTGTTACGTTGATTTCCCCGAAACCTGAAGTTTCTGCAGAACGGTGAGTTTGCATCGATTAGACTTTGTCTGCGGCAAAAGGATGGAGTTGTTAAACAGGGAGCATCAAGAACAGAAATCTTCGGGGACTGTTGTCATCCATATTAGTCGGAACTCCGCAGGGGGGACCTTTCCTTCCTCAGCTATGTTACTCAACGATAGGCGCTTAAACGGCACCATGTAATCGTGGTGCATATTGAAGTTCTTGCTAACACTCCATCAAGAAGGGCTACAGTTGGCTCAAAGACCACCCAGGTAAACGTCTCCACAATGAGGAAAACGGCCCTGAATATTAAGACGAATATCCACTTAACCTTGATACAATAGAATACATCATCCTGCTTTACACCGGTCTTGAGATTCACTGGCGACCAGCTGATACAGCCACATGATCAACTGTCACACACGGATGAATTCGCGGATTAACTGGGACAGATTATTCTGCACCGGCCACCCGTTTGTTTGCCGGCCACTGGGTCTTCCCGCAAAAGGCCGAAATAATCCGGCACCGTAGGAGCGGGGACGCCAAGCGAGGGAGCTCCAGCTTCTCTTTTTCAACTTTTTGATTGTCGGTATGATGTAAGCCGCCGCCAATCCATGTGTGTAGAGCTTCATCCGACCGACATGTCAGAGACGTTGAGTAAGGTCTGCATCACCTGTAACCAAAATTCTGAAAAGGATTTGCCAGATGAGCTTTGAACCCGCTGAATGTAAACTTTTGCTGCGGGATTGGTTCCTAAATATCCCAACTGTCTACACAACAAGCTTTCTGTCAGCGAAAGTTTGTAAGTTCGCCTAGTGTGGAAGTGTTGTATGCTCTTGTGATTCTGCTAAGAATGAGGTCCTCTAAAGGCTCACTGAAAAAATCGCTTAGCTCTAGCCCCTTTCAGTGCATAGCTGCTAAGAAAGCATGATGGCTGAGATATTGCCAACTTCTCCAAGTCTAGGCAGGGGTAGTCGAGAGGCCAGGAGTTGGGTTTCAACCACAGAACTTTCGGTCAGTTATTACACGCCTTAACCACTGAGCTATCTCGAGCTCACGTTCATTGAAAGACCAGCCAAAAACTGCGGTGCTCTCTGGATAGTTAATATTCATTGTGTGTTAGGACTGCCATAACCGTACTAATCATATCTCTGAAGCTTCAATAGGGCTGGAGGTTAACGTTCGGCGATCGGGCGACGAGAAGGTCCCAAGTTACAAACGTGCTGGTTGCGCAACTTAAAGAGACTAGTAAATGTCATCTAACTGGTCGGAGGCAGTTGACAGCCGTCATTGACGATTACAGGCACTTGCTGATAGGATGAAATCCTGCATTAATTAGGTAAATTGAAACCCCAGACTCACTAAGTAGCCCTGCTCCGCGGTATAACTTTCTATCCCACTAATCCGTACCATCATGGCTTTTGATCTCATTCTAATTTAAAATTTTTACATTTTTTTCTTGTTGCAGTCACCCAACGCTCGAACCTAGGAGCTGCTGGGATTTTAGCCACATATCGGACAATCCACACTGCATGCTAAATTAACTTTCAGTGCTAATTTGAGATGGCTAAGCATCAGAATCTTCTCTTTGGAACATTTTTTTTCTATGTACAAGTGACTAATAATCGGAGTTACCTTTGGCTTAAATTCAGTTCGCGTGGAAACAAAAGAACTCGAACGACCAGTGAAGGCGATGTCCAACGGAAACCGACCCTGCACCGACACAAGATTTTGGATTACAAATTTACTACTGACAACGAGTCAAGGTGGCTTCTAGTCACCAAGGTGTGTGTATATACTTAGACGACGTTCTCATTACCACATTCTAGAAATCTATAGGCGTACCGGCAACAATTTGAAGATGCATTGATGTGAGTCTCGAGTGTTCTAAGAGGGGCTCCAACTTTTCCATGTAACCCGGCAGAGTTGTATACTCCTTACGTTATTTTAACACGACAGCGATTCCTTCCTAGACCACTATGGCGATCCCTTATGGCTGCTACTAAGTCATCTCAATAACTTGGCGGGATTAGCGAAATACACTCATTTGCATCACAAGCAAGAGATTCAGGTGGGTTCCAGGTGAGTCTCTCGAAAAAACAAATTTGTTTGCAAATGAGTGTATTTCGCTAATTCCGTGCAATTTGGTTTCAAGTAGAACATAAGGTTGATGGAAACTCGGGGACTGCGCCTATCTGATGATCCCCAAGAAGGGCGAAACCGGTCGTGGGCTGTCGAAGAATTTTTAGCAACCTTATGAGTAGTACATTACGAATAAACTTGGCGGGACATTTAAACATTAAAATTTATGTATAACATTACTTTTGGGACCTCCTGGCAGCGCGCAAAATCTTGCGCACCCTAGACCCTGAGATCATTCTAACAGGTAGCGAGTCATTTGATACACATAGCTGGACTCACGTGACTAAAAATCGGGTGCAAGATGCAGTCGTCAACAGAATTCTGCAACAAAATGATAGAATGTCAAGCAGATGAATGTCCTTTAGGCACGCGCACAGGAAAAAGCAGATCAATGTTGCTTGAGCAATCTCTACTAAACAGCAACAACAAACAAGAAACAACGATTCAAAAGGGACGTAAGTCAAGATGATTTTGATGTAGTTCACACCGAAATTCAAACGGAAATTCAAACTGGTATGGTAGCAAAATGAAGTAAAAAGGGTGACCATGTTAAATCTTGTTGGATAAAATTCACATATCATTCGCAAAATTGTACGAACATAATTCAGCGTGTTACAGGCACAGGCGGGAATGTAACGGGTCGGAAACGCGAGAGATGTTGCGATGCTATTGAAAAGTAGAATCCTTGAAAATGTCCATTGCGTATCACACATTTGCCTTCTGGGCTGCATGTCCAACAAGGGCACCGCTAAAGCGATAACGCGTTGTGTTTTCGCAGCAACGCTGAAACCAGTTGACCCGGCAATTGTTGTATTCCGGCGTAGGTTTTCGGATCCAGTCTAACTTGATCAGACTCTAGTCGATTGACAAGTGTCACACAGACGATTGCAGCTACAATGTAAACAAAGAGGTTATGAAGCGAGTTGAAAACTTAACAAGGAATGTGAACCTGTAAGCTGTAAAAACTGTGAGATCGTCCTTTTATGGAGAGTTAGCCTATGATGAAAAGTCTGAACAGCACCGTACAGCTGTTTCGACATCGTGAGACACGAACGGCGTGTATCTCACCAATATTGAAGAGTCGAAACCATCAGTTTATGGATAATTCTTTAACGCCAGAAACTCGGCTACCAGTAACCACCTAGCAGTCTGAATAACTTACACTTAGGTATTACACAGCACACAGCATCCTGCAACGGGGGTCAGCTTATGGTGTCTCAAAGAAGGGGCCATTTACATTTATAGGATGCTTTCATCTCCGAGTATATTTCTCAGTTCGTAGATAGGATGAAACCCTAAATTGATTTGTAAGGTTCTGAGACACAGGATAACCGTCTTACTCATGTACACACATAAAGGAGCTCAGCTTCTCTTGAAATGAACATTGACGCTCAGTTGAAGGTGTTGAATGTTTTCCGCGACTGAAGTACCTGCTGCCTAACTGGACACCCGTTTTCTAACCATTTCGTTACGAGTTCCTTGATGTCATCCGGCACAGCAAGGAATGCGGAAGAATACAAAGCGCTGGTCAAAGACTCAGCGATTGCGGGACATGCGTTAGACACAGGACATAGACGGGGACTGCGATTCACACCAGCAATTATTCTACCGATTGTTCCCAAACTTTTCCGAAAAAGAGGATCTTAGATACAGGAAACTACTCATAAGGTTGCTGAAAATTCTTCGACATCCCACGACCGGTTTCGCCCTTCTTGGGTCTCATCAGGTAGGCGCAGTCCCCGAGTTTCCGTCAACCTTATGTTCTACTTGAACCCATATTGGACTGATTTCGACAAATACATTAATATGCAAATCAATTTGGTTTTCACGGGAGACTTAAGTGAATCTGTCGTTGTGGGCTGCCGAAAAGTTTTCGGCAACCTTGTGAGTAGTTTCCTGTATGAAAATATACGGCGATATCTCGAATAGCGTACCAACTGAAACATGAGGCGGCCTGTGTGCAGCACATTCAGTTGAAGAACATTATAAATGAGAGATTCACTTGAGCCTCCCGTGAAAACCAAATTGATTTGAAAATGAGTGTATTTGTCGAGGATCTTAGATAGTTTACCACACACTCTCACACCCTGAATTATGTGCGTATGCAAGCAGGATATGCTTCACAAGCTACTGGGTCATCCCTTGTTGAGCAGGTGTGGTTAAGAGCGATTAACAACCGGCAGCAAAAAAACAAACCAACATCGTAAGAAATCAAATATAGCCACCGGAGTGGACGTCTCTGATCTATGATACTTCTATAGGTGACACGAAACGAGGCCGGATACGTATAAGTCCAGCTAGCTCCGCTGACGAGCTGGGTCATTAGACGTTGAATGCTCCGAGTACTTGTCATTCCGAACGTTGTCCTTTCTAAGTATTGGGCGCACACGTTGTCTTTCATGACTACTTGTTTCAACAGCTCTTATCCTATCGTCCATCTCGATACGTTGAAATATATGCAACATTCCTGTATCGATCGCTCCCACAAATCATTGGTTCAGCTTAACAACAGACATGTGGCTCTTCTATACACCTGGAATCTGTGTGTATCGTCAATAGAGACATCACAAAATGGATGGTGCTGGATAAGGGTAATGATTACGCTTAGCAAAAGGGCGTTCTGTTCCACTGTCACGCGATGAGTTGAGCTTAATGGAAAAGTGCAGGCTGAACGATGAGAAAGCACATAGAGAAAATCAGTCGTAGCGTGTTTCGTAAATCTCGGCGTGAACTGAGGACCATAATGCAGAACTCCATGTTGTCTGGACATAATGCACTACTCATAGGGTTGCTGACCGGTTTCGCCCTTCTTGGGGTTCATCAAGTAGGCGATGTCCCCGAATTTCCGTCAACTTTATGTTCCATTTGAACGGGAGATGGACCTGCAGCCCAGGTGAACCTAGCTTAAGTACATCATAACGAGAGATTCAGCTGGGTTCCAGGTGAGTCTCCCGTCAAAACCAAAGTGATATGCAAATGGGCGTATTTCAGAGTATGTTGTCTGGCTTGACATGATAGAAGCAGACTTTCAGCGAAGCAGGAACTTGAAGTGTGCGGCCAAATGACATCCCGAATTCCCGCACGAACATTCCACCCCCTCCTCCCCCCCAGTTGCCTACCAGTGGTTGACGTCTCGCCTATATTTTGGTGGGTATTGCACGCTGAAAAGCCGGGAAGCACTTTTCGACTGTTTTTTTCCTTGTTAGCATTCAGCAGGTATGCGCGGGTGGCCAAACACCTGGGTGGGGTCAACCCCAAAACTCCCGGTTTGTACCTGAACTCTTTGCTAACTGACCACGAATGGCTGATCAGCAGTGTGATCAGGCTGGTCAGGATATGGAGCCATCCCAACTTCAATCACGTGCCGATTGGTTAGTCGAGTGACAACCTATCTGATGAAAGACAGCTCTGAGCAGCAGCTGATTCGTGGACATTCTAGATAAGTGACCCAACCACAGCAGTGGATAGTCGAAAATAACTGAACTATGCGCCGAACCGTCACTTCTCCTGGCGATATTCCATCTGAGAGCCACCTCACTCTCCACACGGCGGTACTACCACGCACGTCCAAAATTTGGGAGAAATCGTTGACCAAAGGCAGTCAGCTGGCCAATGTCCTGTGTTTACACAGAACGCTTTCGCACCGATGCATTTCAATCGCCCCTGTTCAACGTAAGGGTAACGTTCGGCCAAAACGCTCCTCGATCATTGCCTGTGGTGGATACTACCTCCATATCCATGCAACGTCTTTGCCGTGTGAATTATTTATCATCCCTTGACCAATTTCGGGAGAGGTTAGGTAAAACCTTCCATTCTGGGTTACACAGACAAACTGACGGGGCGTTTTGCTTAAGATACAGTTTGAAGCTGAAGGTAAGATTTCATGAGGTTGTTACAGCGACCGTCACAGGATGGCTGTGCTGTACTATTAATGCTGGAGACTTTAGGAAGCAAAGAGGCTAATTATATCAACTATTTCCAGGTGTATGTGCCGGGTATTGTAAATTCTTTTATGATTTTGAAGCACCCAGGATACCCCACAGTCGATTGAGTACAGGAGATGACGTAATATGGGTTTGCGGTAGTGTCCAAAAGCTGATCGTCAAAAGTGGTTGTTAGGAGAGTTGTGAATCTTTGACGGGGCTGGGGATAAACAAGCATCTACAGCGACGGACGCTATCACCAGTAAAAGAATGCGGTCCATACAAAGGTGCAGGAGTACGTCTCCTCTATCGGTCCAGATCAAAAATAACATTCTTCTCACGTATTTAATCCGGAAACAGCAAGCCTGAAAACTACGTAGATGGATATCAGCAGCCAGTTTGAAGGCGCTCATGTGCGGTTTGAACCAAGGTTGTCGAAGTGGTAGTCCACGATCTTGTCCACTCGATCAGTCAGTTTCCGATCAGCCAAACAATGGTCAGACATACACAGCGATTCTATGTGTGCATACACACACTAGCAGACCGTTAAGACTGGTTGCTGCGACATACGAACAACAATTGGTGCGAACTTAGGCTACGAGAATCAGTGGACTTCGCAATTCGGGGCTATCTTTCCTAAATTTGATTTTACCGTTTCTAACTTGACTGTTGAGAAGGATCTAGTCCTCTAGGACTAACCAATCTGGATAAGTTGGAGCGATTCCGAAACCGGCTTGATCATATGCATAAGCCAAGGGGGCGTTGAAAAGTCTGAAGGAAAACTGCCCACTTTTTAGTGGTACGTACACGTCGGCAGTTTGGTGACACCGAATGTTTTCTTGAAACGCTTTCCAAACAACTAACAGACACACGGTTTAACGTTTCTGTTGTTCATGCAAGAACTGCCTTCTGTCCGATTTGCATGGGTTCATGGGCCTTTGTGCTTGAAGTAAACCTCTAAACTCCACGCATAATGGTCTTTATCGGGGAACACTGTTGTCGACGGACGGGCTATGTCATGGTACACAACACGGTCATCCACTCACCTCGGACACCAGCCATGTAACATTGGGCCGCAAAACATGTGCATTCCATTTCGAAGTTTCTCACACCCATTGAGCAGGCCTGATTCAAATAGGCCATCTTCTCTGATTCCGTGAACTGGCAAAAGGCCCCGTCAAGTCTGGCTTGCTCTGAAGAAGACAAGGAAACAAAAGTGTGATTTCCCTAGAATGTTTATTAGAGCAGAAGTGGGAAACGCAGACAAGTGGTTGTAAATCCATACTGTTATATTAAGATGGAATATAGTTGAATGTAAACAAAATCATACGAGAAGTTTTCGAAAGATATCGCTGCTTGCTACGGGTCTATTTGCCGAGCTTGGAAATTGATAACCGAACGCGTGATCATTGTGTCAACTATCATGATTCACGAACAGAGCAACGACCGACAAGCGCACTCAGGCTTCTAATATTATGTCATATTCATTTCGTTGCTTCCAAGAGTTTTTGACAGTATCATGCGCTCTGTACCTACTATAGGGCGAAAAACCAAAGTCACTCTACCAGAGGTATGCTTCCACCTAGGGGCGAAGCTGTTGAGTAGATCTCTGGGTTAAACCCTGCTTTTCCTTTAGTCGGCTCCAGGGTTGGCTAAACTCTTATGGTTCCTCCAAGTTCCGTGGAAGATAAACACGGAAATGGTGTCAAAGCGACTGTTTTATTCCTTTCCAAGCAGAAGACAGGTTTATGCTATGGATTGTTGCGGCCAGGTCCACAAAATTAACAATGTGTAAACATAAGGTTGACGGAAACTCGGGGACTGCGTCTATTCGATGAGCGAGACCGTAGGGCAAGACCGGCCGTGGGCTGTCGAATAGTTTTCATTAGCCTTGTGACTTGCGTGACCCGTCTAGGTGAACTACGTTCTCGTTCACATTATTCTCGTTTGAGCAGTCTTCCTCCGCAATTACTCTGGTGAGTCCATAGCACTGGACTCGTGTTTCCCTCTTATAAGAGCATAGCGGCAGTGCACATACTTGGTCGTGCCGGGCTTTGAACCCCCGATACCTGACACACGATGCGAGTGCTACTTTACTGGGATGTCCTGAAAGGTGGGTCAGTCGAGTGTTACAATCAGGACAGTTACTGGGTCGCAATCACATCGCTCAAGCGCGAGCAAGTTCGCTTGACTAAACGTGTCAACTCAGGTGCATCTAGCGTGGGCTGATGGAATAGTGGTAACGCGCTCCTCCCACATGTCAGATGTCCGTAGTTCAAACCCTTGCGTAATCAAGGAACGAAACTCGATTCCAGTAATCCCAACCTTTCAAATGGACTAACTGCATCACAAAAGTTGAAGGACTGTTCAGGCAACGGTGCTTTGAACGCGAATTCTGCAAATCCCGCAACCACTAACAAATAAACTACGTTCTGTCAATGTGTTCTGTTTAAGCATACTGCTTGTCTGATCGGATGACCCGTAACAAATAGAGTTAAGATTTAGCTCGCGTTATCCACTACGGATAGGTGAGATGAATTCGCAGTTGGTTTTCATGTTGTAGCCAGATAATCTTGACCTTTGACTGTTGAACAACAAGGCGACATCTAGTTGTTGTTTTCTGGCGAACGTTATTAGTACCCCGGTAGCTCTTTGACCAAAAACATCAACAGTAACTAATATTTATACAGGTCAATAAGAGAATTAGCTTGATCTACGGTACAAGCCACAAAATTTGT
The DNA here is from genome assembly GCA_004794785.1 of Opisthorchis felineus. NCBI lineage: Eukaryota > Metazoa > Platyhelminthes > Trematoda > Opisthorchiida > Opisthorchiidae > Opisthorchis > Opisthorchis felineus. The sequence goes on from SJOL01006087.1 coordinate 530,510, forward strand.
TCTGCTAATGCTGTTGACTGTTGTCGAAATCAGCACCCGAATGAATCAATTGGGTTTACGTAGGTAAAAGATGAACGGATGATTCTGACACTTCAAACGTACGACAGTTAATGGAAAGCAGACAACCATTCGAAAAGTAATCTGGATGGTTCCGAAAAATCGCCCATTTCGGTTGGCTTACCTTCATAGAAATCGTTAGCGCAAACTGTTTTTCCTTTCACGACAGGCACATTGTCAGGTAGCGTCTGAGCCAGTTCATACAGTTCGTCCGCCAAGTTAATGTCTAATGGAGCAGGTCGTTTCACAGTCTTGCCGAGGATGCGCTGTATGTCGTTGAGCGAAAATGCGGTGAATTATAGCTTCTTAGGATAAGGAGATGGAATATTGGCTACTCACTCGACAAAACAGAGTGCAGTTTCGATCAGGTGGGAACACCTTCATTTGTATGAACAAGTGGAGTGCGGTTCGCTTAAAGATGGAACGCCAAAGTCATTTAGTTCATTACTGAGTTCTGCCCAACCGAACAGAAATTCTAGGACTGGAGCGCGCTACTTTTCTTCTAAACGAAATTTGCTTGGAACCCGCAAGTTCTCTGATAGACAACTGATTTCATTCTGACGTTTTTAACATGTTTGTACCACCTGAGAACATTCATTAGACTGTGTGTTTTCTACCTCTATGCTGAAGGCAACGCTACGCGAAAACATGAAAGACCGTAGAGAGCAGGTGGAGTTGTCTCTCCAAGTGTGAGTGCTCGAATAAACGACAAAAGAAAGAACACTCCGAAAAGGGATTATTCGGTTAACCACCGTTTGGTGTGACTGTCTTCCACTTCAGATAGCGGATAATACCACCATTTCTCCTGTGGAAAGGCTACCTCCTTACAAAGTCGTTGAACTTCCAACACTGTTTTCATTCAAGTAGACAGTAGACAATACCGTAAACAACAACCCTAGATAAAGACATTTTGGCTGTGCGATTGGAACCATTCTCCTGGCAAAAAGGGTATGCGACACATCCATCACACAATGATTTTGCCTTAATTCAGTTCGTTGATTGTTATTGTATGCATACAAATCATTTTTGGATTTTTCTTAACTCCATAGCGCGTGTTGCGCAAGCTATACTACCTTTTGAAAAGATTGAGCGTTATATCACTCTCGGAACTGGCTTAGATCTCATATGATTGTTATCAAACAGACGTTGTGGGTCTTGGTGAGGCAACCTACTAAGCGTTTCGTTCAGGCTGAAACTCCCCAGATGAACGTCGTGAGCTTCAATCATCCAACGTTCGAGTTCAAAGTTCCCGTTCGAAATCCCAACACCAAGCGGTCTTCCGTCCCGAATCGGTACATCGCATATTTGCATTTATATACTGCTACCTCCACCTACTGAGTCTCACTCAAGGAATCGCTTACGCAGGGGCTTGTCGTTTATCAAATAAGTGTTGGGGAACAACTATCCGGTGACTCATTAATGGCCAGATTCCCCACTCGTGACGAAGCGACTAGATCTCAACTTTACATCACGTCTGTGACACCTAGAACTATATGGGGTTTGTCCGCATCACACTCGCGTTCTCGCATACTAGTTTGGTCAGTGGACGGAGTTCAGACGAACACAGACACGAACACACACAGTTTTCGGCATTCCACTAGGATCGCCGTTATATCGAAACACGCATGTACCGATATGAACAGCTTTGTCCGGAACCATCCTGATTCCCCATCCGACTTTTGGACCGTGTTCTGTGAGTTGCCCATGCAGACCTGGGTTTTGATCATGCCTACCTTCTCAGGGAGTAACCTGAATTGGAGACCGAATAATATGACTTTTTCGGGGTAGACGGTCAGTCATGGTGTGGTGAGGTTGTTATCAGTGGGGAATGCCGTCATCTCGACGTCATTGAGCTCGATAGAGTTGTTCAGGGGAAGATTATTTGTCAGCCTCGGTTTATCCCGCTTTTTGTGATACAACAAGACGTAAATGATTCCGTCTTATATCTCCATCCCATCACCATGCACAGAGAGAACTATGCAACTAGATGGCGGAAAAGTTTGAGTGGCTGAGTTACTGTATCTGTGCTTTCCCAAGTTTCAGTCCTATGAATTAAAGTGGAAATAAAGTGCTTGACGGGATTACAACTAATCTATGTTGACGATGACTCGCATACCTCAGTTTGTTACACAAGAAAAATAGCACCAAGCCGAATAAATCCAACGATAATGTGCACCTGGTCAAAACTGACCACGTACAAATTTGACCATAGAAAAATATAGTGCTACATACAGATGATGCGATGTATGACCTTGAAGCAGGCACACAAAGGATCACATTTTGGTTTTCATTAGAGCTGGAACTCCGCGGAATGTTACACATACAGGATGTATAAACTGGTCGCTTAAAATTCACATAAGCTATTCAACAGTGATATGGCTGTAAAAATTCCAAGCACGTCCCTACAAGCAGACTGACACATATATCACTTTGTTTACCTCAACCGACTGCTTGTATGAATGTCCACACAGCAGTATCATGCCTCACAGCTCTCACTTTTAGGTTGAGGGCACTGGAACACACCCAAATTTTCGCATACCAAAACATGTCCTGTCATATGCTTCGTGCGCTTCAATCGTTCCAAGCTAGATAACTGCGGTTTCCCATCGTGCGCCTTACCTCACCTTCCACCTAATTTCATTTCATAGCTTGACAGTGAGCCGATTCGCTGGATCATAATAGCTTCTGAAAGCAATGTAGGGTTATTCAGCCCCCGTCGACTAGATTCAGGAGTACAGCTAGGAAAGGTAACCAAATATCCCGGCTCAGCAGATATCAACGCTCGAGGACCGATGAATACCGTTTATAACCTCAGTGGTGTGGTTGGAAAGATTGTCCATTACAACTGATCTGTAATCTAGCTATGACCTATCACCTGAGAAGAAAGTTGCACTTAGGCAACGTGACGAGAAAGCAAGTGGGTTGTAACGACCAACTAAAGCACATGATGGGCATGCTTCGACGTGCAGGAGCATTTAGGGTACTCTGGTGTGATATATTCGTAAAAGACATTCAGCAAAATGAGGAAACACTCATAGTTGAGTACCAAAGTCTGAATATTTCCAAAACGGCATCAGTGGCTTATGTGCGACTTTTGGTGGATAATATAAGTCCTACAGAACTAGGATTAAGATGAAGAGAACGGGATGCTTCTTGAAGAAAACCCATTACCATCATCCTCAAATTCAAACACTAGACAGAAAACCCTCTTGTCTGTCAATAAGTTGGTGTTTATTCAGTCCAAGTCACCTACGCCAATCTCACCTCAACCTATTCTACAAAGCGGCTGAAATCCACAAAATCATCCAATTATCATCAAGCGCTTGAAAACCTCATTATGAATCCAACAATCACGTTTACAGCAAGCCGTAAACAAACAGACCTGGAAAGGAAATATCGCGTTTTCTTGGCAGAAAACACTAACCTTAAGGTTGCTGAAAACATTTCGAAATCCCATTACAAGTTTCGCCCTTCTGGGGCTCATCAGATGGGCTAAGTACCTGAGTTTCTGTCAAACTTATGTTCTACTCCCGGTTATCGATGAGCTCGTCAACATCGGATCACGTGAAGTGAACTACGTGGTTGAAGGAGGAGTGGCGCTATATCCTATTTAAGTGCGGGACAACAAAACTGTGGATCAGCTGCCCATAGCTGAATGGCGGTGTGCAAACACCTGTTTGGAAGGTTGTGGTCTGAGTTTCTACAGGAATTAAGGGAACGCATTTGCCGACCATCCATAACCAGGAAACAGCTATACACATCAATCGTCGACTTTTTAGGACGGGATGATTTGCCATTCAGGAGGAGACCCAGAGTACAAACGTGTAAATCTCTTCACTATCTACAAACTGCACGCTGGGCTGAAATAGCCTTAGACAACGAATTCGAATCCGAATCTGTTGCCCGGGCTCGCATTCCAACTTTGTAATAAAGCAGTTAATTTGAAGTGTGTACGTTCTTATATGCAGAATCACAACTATCAAGGAGTCATGATGAGTTAGCCAGTTTATTTTAGGTCACTGTTTCCAGTCCGTATTGCATCAAGTGGGCCAGGAGTTAAAAAAACAGTCTTTATATTCATCACTTACCAGGGAATAGACTGACTCAAATGCCGTATCGAGTGCTTCCGTTGTAATGACCAAAGTACCTGGTTCTACGCCTGAGAATGAACGGGGCAGAGGCATAAGTTCAAAGAATCACGCAAACTAGTAAGCACAGCAACCACGACCAGTGAATGGTGCCATCATTTTTCAATAAGAAGCTGTGAGAAACGTTGGAAAAATATTAGGCGAACAGATGTGTTAACATACAGTGCAACAGACAGTTTAGAACAAATTCACATCCGTAGAAAAAAACGTAGAAAGCTGTGTTGATCAACCGAAATTTTCAATCACAGAAAAGTGAACTGTCCTCTTGAAAATTGTCCGATTCTCATTAAGATCGAGATCGGCAACAGACTTTAAGAATTAGGATACCAAGTGAGTTTGATTAGGCGTCAACTAAGAAAGATATTGGCTCCGGTATCTAGACCCAGTAAGGAATGGATTGGCACAGCAGTCATTCCATATAAAGCAGGAACTTCGGAGGTTATTCGAAGAATAGTGAACTTGGCCAACATTAGAGTAGCTTTCCAGAAGGGAAAAACGCTACGCTCAGTTTTGGTGCAATTGAAAGATCCCCTCCCGGTTGAAAGGACTAGGGACTGTGTGTATAAAATTAATTGCAACGATTGCACCAAGGTCTACATAGGACAAACTGCCAGGGAATTGCACACCAGAATTGGTGAGCATAAAAGGAGAATAAACAAACCACCAAGGAATGCGGAAGAATACCAAACGCTGGTCAAAGACTCAACGATGGCGGTACATGCCTTAGACACGGGACATAGAGTAGATTTGGATAATGTGGAGGTTTTAAGACGGGGACTGCGATTCACACCACAGCGGTGATAGCCGAAGGGGTGGAAATCACCAAGCATCATAGCGTGAGCAGAATCGAGGGTGTGTAACTGGCGAGCGTATGCAAAGCGGTCTTAGATAAGCCGAGTTGACACGCGACTGTGTGGTTGTCAATTCACTTAGAATCATTAGCAAAAACAGGGGGTGGAAATCCCAACCCGACCAAAGTTCACATAATCCCTCTTGCACAACTATCGTAGCACTAGCCCATCCACACAGACGGACAGAAAGTGCAAACAACGTTCAAGAGGGATCATTAAGTGAACCGAACCATAAGAACTACACCCTAGGCTGGACCCAAATCCATTTAGGTTCCCCCATCGGTCCAACACTTGGTCACCCACCCTAACACACAAAATCCTTCGGCCGACACCCAACAGAGATTTAGCTTGACTTAGATGATTGGTTCTCCTTCCGCCTTAAATCTCGACCAACCTCGTAACCTAGTCACTTGGCCTGACGAAGCTTTTGTGTCAAAAGCGAAATGTTGCCCAGCAATAAATCTACCGATTGTTACCAAACTTTTCTGAAAACGCTGTTTTAGTTTTGTTTCCAAACAACTTTGAACAGTGTTGTCCAAATGTATCGGAATATTGGTAGCTCTAGTGTTTTTTCTGGTTGCTGATCCGTTCGCGGAGCTTGTAAACTAACTTTCACATCCTTGAAATCTAATTGCCAAGAGCCACCTGATCAACTACCAGTGAACACTATGTGCAAAATCTGGAAGAGAGTGAACTGGTTTACGCTTTAAAACACAGGTGTTCCAATTTTATCGACTACAAATGGTTTCGGTCCACTTTGTTGCGCAAAGCGTAACAATTTCTGGGTTTCAGCACTACATTCTTTCAACATCTCAACTCTGTTCAGTTCGGCCAAGCTCTGAAAGAGACTATATCTGACAGGTACGGATTACGACGCGGTAGCAGTGAACAAAACGCACCCCATATGTGACCGCGGCATATCACACTTCGTGCCAGTGACGGGCACATCTTCCCGACATGCTACCTTGAAGTCCAGTTTTCGTATCACGGAGGCATCCAATCGACATACACTCAAGAAAGCTCCATCTCAAAAAATGTGGTTATATGATTGCGTTGACCGAAGAACAATGAGCAACAGTAAGCTATATTGGTGGTGTGGTTCGGATAGTCAATTATTCAGCAGTGTCCGAAAGGAGCTCCCCTGAAAGAGGGTCACTAGCACGGACTTGAATTTTCACGTTGGACACGACTTAATGTTAAGTCCCATCGGAGGGGATGTCACACTTTCTTCCACAGAGGAGACACACAATATCCATTTCTCAATGGTGCCCCTTCTTCAAAGGGCAAAAGCATATCTACTTCTTCAAGGTTTCAACTGAGGATTTAATGAAAACAAGGGTTTGCGTACTCATGTGGTAGGTCAATGCGTATGCTATTAGGTACACAATCTGATCGAAATCAAAGAACTTATCTTGCACGCAATAAAGTCCGTCTCTGTCAGGGATCAGTTAAGAATCAGCTCAGAGACACCTGCCCGCGGTCAAAGCGCCTAGACAGCATCTATAGAAGATGTTGGGGGCGGTTTTTTGTTAGCAAGCATGATTCTGAAATACACCTAAGGGGCAGTTTAAAAATGGTCCCTTCCGATATGCAGTCTCCGCTCACTGCGAATATTCCGGAGGGCGACAAGTCTCGTCACTTAGCTGATAGTAATAAGTTCACTTTGCTGCTAAAAATTTTCACTTTGACGTGAATGCATTGATCAAGCTGTAACTCCAAAGTCGGCTTTATGAGCAGAAATCCGGTTCACAAAATCCGCATTGTTTATTGAGAATTGAAGGCGTTTTGTAGTAATTCGGACCGGCAAGTGGTTCTGATACAACACCCACTCAGTTCGAAGACAAATAGAACGAGGGTTGTGATCCTGAGAATGGGATGATCGTCGCGATTTTTTTTACATGACTGGAGTCAATATGAAGCGAAGACTAAACCCAAAAGCTGGGCATCGCCAGTTTGCATGCATGATATACCAAACTCCCAATGTCAACAGAGCGTTGCGTGTGGTTTGTCCCGTTCTTTAAACGACCGAATCAATTACCAGAGACGACAACCAGCGGAGAGAACCTCAGAATGGTTGATAGTCGTAGAACTTAGATAGTGATCACCTAAATTGTCAAAGTAATCTATTTATCGATGAATAAGCTCAAGTCGGATGGTGCACTGCATAACTGCTTTCCTTAGAGGGTGTGTAGCGTTTTGCCGTACCACTGAGCAGCCTCTAGCGGACTACAAGCAAGAGTGACGCACCAAAGTCAAGAGTGGATCTACTACCGAGAGGTGGCACGTGGACAAAAGACATATAAGTAGAGCTTGAGGTCAAATCTAAGGGAACTAGATATTGATCAACCTACATGAGTGTACACCCATGCCACAAACGCCACGGTCATTCTGGGTAAACTGATAATATCTAGACGCAGGCACGAATTTACGTGCAATCTACTGATGACATCTTGCTCCTATTAGAGAGGAAATCACCTGCTGTCGAAGAGTTCGTTGTGGTCAGGTCAAACACAGATGAAACAGCCTTGCAGGGCCCTTTCAACCTTCACCACTCAACCACAGATAACGTAATTCATAAAAAATATTACAAGTGTCAAGATAACGCTTACCTATGCCTCCGGATGTTCCAAGTCGAATGAAAGTGACGTCGGTGCAGTGGGCATAGTACAACAATTTGAACATTTCGTGCAGCAGTATGGAGACGGAAGGGGTTCCCATTCCGTGCTGAAATTGCGAAATGCGCAAAATTGATGAAGCATTCTGCAGCCTGCTTTCTTAGAAGGTAGTTGTTCCTGATATGGAAACACAGTGTTTCTGCAAAAATGACTAAATTTCGGTCACTGCTCACCGTTGGTTTTCGTTGTCCGCGCGGGGATTAGGCTAAACTAAACTGAGGTTCGGACAAATACACTCATTTGCATATCAACTCGGTTCTCACGCTGGACCCAACTGAATATCTCATTCATGATATTCTTCAGTTGAATCTCCCGTGAAAACCAAATAGATGTGCCAATGAGTGTATTTTCCGAAATCCGTCCAATTCTGTTTCAAGTAGAACATAAGCCTGACGGAAATTCAGGGACCGCGCCTACTTGATGAGCCCGAAGAAGGGCGATACCGGTTGAAGAGTGCACAACTACGATATGAGTAGTTTCCCTTATAAACTGAGGCTTCTTTGAAACCCACTTTAACGCTATACGGTTCCGCGAAACCATGGTTAGCAACGTCTCACTCTTGGCGTTCAGGCGTTGCCGTTGAAGTCACCTTGTGGTGGCCAGGATTTGCTGTGTTAAGTACCGCATTCGGTATGAGCGTTGCTCTTACTACACTATGTAATGCCTATCTATACCAAGTCAGTAAATTTGCTGGGAGGATTCAACGCAACAATGCTAGCGCGCAAAAGTGAAAAGAACATAAACAACAAGTGAGGCCTCTGACTAGTCTTTTGGTCTGATCCTTGCAAGTGGAAATGAAGCGTAGTTGAGTAGATCTCAGTTAATGGACAAGTTAGTTCTTCGTCCTTTCACGTGCAGTGGACACATATTGGAAAAGCTGATTGAATGAATGATTTACCAATGGAAGGATTCTATGGTAAGTCCTAATACCACTGTAACCACACATGAACAGAGCCGACAACTTCCTAATACAATGTGACCGAAAACGTTGGAAATACATAATGCAGACAAGACAAAGAATGCTAATACCACTTAAAAAGTGGGTCCTCAAAAATCTCTCAGACGATCAGATCTGCAGTGGGATATATAAAGTGCGATGAAGCGACTTACTATCGCGTACGACGAAACAAAGGACTAACTGTAGAGTTTGTCCAAACACATCCTTTTGCTCTGTCACTTCCAGAATACACCAGCCTACACGTGCATTCCATCATATATCATGATAACCTTTCATTTCAGGATACACTTCGTTTCCAAAGTTCTTTCAATGTACCGACTGTATTGACCAAGTCACACCGGTAAACCACCGGGAGATTCAACAGAAGGTTAACTTTTAGTTCAAATTTTTGTAAATCCCACAGTGGTGAAAAAAAGTACTTGAGCAGTCGGGATGTAGCAGAGTAGATTTATTACAGCATGCAATTGCTGGAAGTTCCTTGTTGAACAGTTCACAGCACTTCCGTTCAGGTAAATGCTTTCATACAAAAGAGATGGTCTTACATAAGAGGGTCAGAAGCCTGTTGTTCGTAACTGACGAGCCAATATACAGAGTGCAGATGAGCTAAAGTACGCTAGGCCCAATTTTGTTGAATCGACGACAGTCCGTTGTCTCCGGGAGTAAAAGTTGCCACTGTTCCGGTATTAAAACAAACAACACATACTTGATACCTGTTTGTTCATGAACGCAAAAAAGTCACTCTGTTTAACACAAACGACGTTGTAAAAGTAGGAATTTCTCTAATCCAGAAAGCTTACGTCAGCGGCCAGTACTGCACCGACTTTGTACAACACAAAGCGTCCTCCGTTGGCAGCTAGATTAGGAAGGTCGGTAGATAGTCCAGCTTCCTTGGCCAACATTTGGGCAAACGTCTTGATGCGATAAGCACTTCCGGCGACACAAACAAACTGCAAGTCAGCAGAAGAACAATGCAATGAGCTCAAAACATCTAATAAAATGAGACTGCAGCAGGAATTCACCTTACAAAGCTTCTTCTGTACTAAACTAAATGGTCTCTACGGGCAAGTGCTGAAAAAGGCCTTAAGAGACCATGCAAAGCAATTTGTTACTATCGATGACCTTAGAATGTCCGGTCGATAACTCTTCGCCATACATTGACAAGCTATTCTAAGACATCACAGTGTAGGTTACGAAGTATCGAAATATCCAGAGCAGGCAATTTAGATGTAGCTAACAAAACATACGATAAAACGAAGACGAGACTATCCATCCTGCTATCTGTGGGAATAATGGTGGCTCAAGTGGCTGTTGTTATGTTCGCTGAGCTTGACAATTCGTTTGCGAACGTTTCGTAGTACTTCCGCCTAATGTGTAGTGTGCACATCTACGCACCGACGCACTAAGAAACTACACCAACTTGCCACGCACTGATGTCAACTCAGATGGTATCGAAACAAAATACAACCGGATTACCCAGTCCGGTGATCACCACAACAGCCACTATCCACTTCACTGTTTTGGAAGCCCATTCTGCAGCCAAGGATCCTTCATACTGGTAACGAATTAACATGGAGCCTGATGGAAAGGGTTGATACAGTACTTGTCCAGCTATTGATATACTCACATCCAGTCAATCCACACTCAACGTTTTTTAAGTGACCGGTTTGCAGCACGTGGTCTTCATCACGAAAGAGACTTTACAACGGAACGCCACTGCTGGGGTTGTTAGCGTTAGATGACATTCATCACAAACGTCCTTGTCGGAATAATAGACAAATTCTGCCAGAATCTCGCAGAAACTCCTTGAACAAAGAAAGAGCAACATTATCGTACCAACTTAGAAAAGAAGCAGACAGTCTGCTTCATTCTAACCCAGCCTTGGTATTCTACTTCCTGTGTGCTCGTAAGTCATGGAGCACAGCAGCAAAACATACTCCCAGCTGGGAAACCGTGGACTCAGGCGTAAGCGATCGTGTTTGACCATTCGTCTGCCAATAAAACTCATTTGGATCAACCGGAAAAATCGTTCAGCTGTAACACCCTGAGAAAGCACGAAGGCTGAGCTACTGTCAGGTTGTCCAAGCCTAGGTAGAAGTCGAGATGCGGGGTCTTGGTTGGAACCGCTGACCTTCCGGTCCATGGGTTCGCGTCTTAACCGCTTGGCTATCTCAAGCTAGACATACGGACAAAGGCATAAATAACAATTTAGAGACACACACCACTTTCTCCGATACAGCGCAACCCACACGTTCTGGGGCAAAACAGAGATACCTTTGGGGTGCAGGGTGCTTCGCTAAAATCACTGGCTAAAGCGAGACCACAGGTTGCTAAAGCAAACCCGAAGATGAACCACTAAATTGCCGTGCAGGATCCAAAATATCTAAAACGATAAAGATCCAGCATAGCTCAACCCTTACTCTGCTGTCAACAGGGGCCTACGCAAAGACCCTGCCTAATCTTTCTGAGCCGTCGAATATAAACACTTTCTAGCATGAACCTCTGCACAAGTTAGAAAACATGTGCACAAACAGGATCTTGTTGACCGGCACTGCCAATTCCAGTGCTTTAGGAATTGTCACCATCGGTACTCCTTAGCCCTGGATAAGGTGTATGCAGCAACCACGAAATCTTAAGTCGATACATTTCTCACTGTGCTAACTCCATCATGAGTACCTGTTGTCACAACTAGTGGGAAAAGATAAATTGAAGCCTAATGGATCTCAAATAAACCAAATGAATCATTCATCGCACACCAAAAGGCCGGAAATGACATACAGATTTCGATTTAACGGACACACGAAGAACATTGTCTACTTGGATGGTTTACAAGGACTGGTGCATAAAAACCGCTGAGGCAGAAAGTGCTTCCAACGAACGCCTGACAACTCTAACAGACGATGCTTCTTTAATACAAGTTTTTCTCAAATAAACTTATGTGCACCATATGGAACAACAAGCCTTGCAGTACTGGAAGTAATCTGAAATGATAAAATCTCGGAATTTGTCTCCTGCTTGTTCCGATCAAATAGATCAAGGATGCCAGCGTCTTAAAGTCCTTCAGAAGAGGAGTATGCATGTTTTTGGCATGTGAGAACAAGTTCGTCCTACAATCATTTATATTTCGCGCATGACGGGTTGATATCGCCGTCCGTCCAACGATAGCAGTTTGGAATATCTGTGCACCAATGCCTCTTTCACACGATCCTCAAATCACCACATCAGTGTTGACACTGATAGTTCACTGCCGTACAACCACAAAGTTTATCCAATTTTGTTTAAAGCCTTACAGTGAAAACAAGAGAAAAGAGTGCTTGATGGAGACCACCTGGTGCTGGTCTGTCCCAAGCATTCTATCGAACAGACACGAATAGGATAGACAGATATTGGCTGAGGAATTCACCGTGGTCCTTAAGCAGGCGGAAGGCTTTCAAGACCAGGAGCTCGATGACTCCTTAGTACATATATACACTCGGATATTTCTGAGGCTAAAGGAGGCACCATATTCACATTCAACCTTTCTCTTACAGACCGGCAGTCCGGATTGGAGGTTCCGGGTGGCCATCTAAATTATTGTTAGGAGTAATGCGCCAAACGGTTCACACGTTTTTCTTTGATGGATATCGGAGAGCCATTTTGGTCCCTGGTGGTTTCGCCGACAGGAGATGTACGAGGACCAGACGAACGAATCAGACGAAACTTACCGCGGATGCTTCCAGAATTTTTCGCATATTCCATTTCTTTTGTCTTTCGATTTCACCAAGCTTCCTGGTCTATACGGACACTGAATTTCACATGGGGTCGTATGGTGCGTCGAGCTGGGTTGTGGGTGAGACTAGCAAAGCCACGGTCCTATCAGAGATCCAATGTTCGAAAGAGGTTGGTTGGGTTGTACCAAAGATGAAACTTCCGGCTGTAAGTGACGCTTTGAATATTTGTTTCCAGAGGCCGCTAAAATCAGATATTGGACCAAACCGCAGGCCTTAGAGGAGCCGGTTGTGGTAGGCTTTTGAGTTCTGGGTGCATGATCTCCCCAAAGGCTAAGCGGGGTGTGTGCATTCCGAATAGATTTGAAAGGCGCAATAAAAAGCAGCAGCGGACAAGTGCATGGTCACGATCCACGCAAGTGTCCCAGAGGGAGCGGCTGGCAGTGGCCGACCTGTAACTGACGGTAATGTGGTCTATTTGGATTCGCGGCTGGTTGGTTGGTGGGCACCAAGTTGTCATGCAAGATATGCTGTTTCGGAAATTGGTACTTAAAGGGAACAGACTGTGAGCGGTATACGCCGAGTAAATGCTTTCCTTTGTCCGTGCACTTCATGTCCAACCCAACTAGGTCTCAGTACCGCGCTTAGCCTACCTACCTGAGCGTTCAGGTCACCAGCGACCACAATGATTTCTGCGCTTTTAGCCCTTTGTAAAAGAACACTGCCTTTGGCAGATCCACACCTAGTCAGGTGGGGCGTAGGGAAATACAACAAGCGATACACCTCGCATTTTTGCGATTTTTTCACAGACGTGGTCAAAAAACCGCGCAGAAGCTATTATCAGTGGATGTCTAATCAAGTAGACAGGCATCAGCCCGGTGGCTCAACACAATACCCAAACCGGCATATCCAGCAGCAGCGGCCTCCGCATCACCAGGGATGCGCAGCTGGAACCTAGGAGAGAGAAGGGTGTAGTCAGCTCAATTACAATACTTGCGTCGTTTATCCTTGTTTCTGACAGAGAGCAAACATCAATACACAGGGAGTCCAGCGTTTGGACAATGGTCCCTCCCTGTCCTGTTTGCTTCAGTGTGTGAACATTAAAGGTAGCTAACCAGGTCGGCTTTCGGGGTTTCAGATTTGTTAGTGGAGTCGGACACACTGAAGCTGCAGTTGGGTGTGGTACATGGCGAACGAAGCGTTCAGTCCTAGTAATAGGACTTATGGAGTGAGCATCCAACTTGGGGTGGGGTAGGGTAGAAGAGGGAATACGTGAAAGTATGAGAAGGGATGCGTCAGCCGTAGCGAGTTTTTGCTTACTCGCCCTGCTGCATGTAGACAGTAAGTCGAACTAGCTGATGACAACTCAACGGCCGATGTGGCATGATAATACTTTCCTTTGTGGCATTCACGGTTGTACGCGAGCTGGGATCCTGTCAAGGTGCCTACACGAAGACAAGAGGGCGATTAGGGTCGCCAGTCAAAGCCTTCAGCTCAAAAGCCTGACAGCAGTGCAGCTGGAGGGTATCGTCATACTACCACAGTAGGGCAGGTTTTTTAAGGAACCATTCGGCTTGCCTATTCAATCCTCCTACCTGGCGGACCATGAGACTTTGCTAATCGGACCTCCATCCACTGACCAGTCAGGTGTGTGAAACTCTGCGGCTGTCAAAGAGAAACCCCCAGCATAGTCCAGTGGGTCAGAGAGGTACACAAACCGCCACATCGTAATAGGGCCCGGTCTCTTTGCAGCGGATCCAGTCTCCTTTTAGTTATCTAGAGGCGTTTTCAAATACTAGGTGTTTGTCTGGAAGTGCTTTGAATGCACAATCGCACCAATCTGGATCACAACTGGCGTGAACCTTATAAGGGCCACCACTGGTCAACCTATTAACCGGCACACAACCAGCTCTCTCTGTTTCCTTTTCTTTCAGATTTTGGGTAGTTGTCCACATACATGCAAATCTTACCTGTTGGGCTGAGGATAACGCTGCTGTTTCCCCAAGGTAAGAAATAAGCACACTTTTAAAGTCAAGTACTCACTGCCTCGTGTTGGAAGGTGTTTGCTGTCAGCAGAAGTCTCTTGTGAACTCCATAATTCACGGGCCTTCATCATCCCTTCCAGCCAGTATGTTGTTCGTAGTAAAGGGCGGATGGCATGGTAACCGTCCGTATCTTCTGGTTGGACAGATTGGCACTAACGCAGCTTGTAGAGTAGCTCTCGGTTCCATGCTGGAAATATGTTTCTCAATACCCCTTCTCTATATATTATGTGGACAACCATTTCATGACATCTGCGACACCAGAATACATTCTAAACACCTGTTGAACATGTCTGTTCTTCACGCAATTTTCACCACCGTGAGTCTGGACCTACTGACCTTATTAGGCGGTCCACATCACCACAAAGTCAGATAACTCTTTAAGATCTGCTTGTAATTGCTGTGAATGGGCTTTTAGACCATCAGCATCATCCACGGCAGTAAAATGTGACCTTCGTAATCACAAACTCAGTAGAATCAACAAGAACCGCGCGCAGTGAAGTTGCTTCCTATTTTAGTCTTCATTTCAGGAACACCATGCTTGTGGATTATCAGGGCGAAAGTCGGCGCTCGTGTAAATGACAATGCCGTGTAGTCGAGATGGTAGTCCACAGTCTTATCCGCTCGGCCACTGACTTCACATCAAATCTTACTTGACAGCATTGGTTTAAAGAGCGTAAGGGCCTAGCGGCAAAAAACTGTACTGTCCTAGCTCTGTAACTCTAGGTTGGCAGGTTTTGGTCTATTATGTTTTCTGTAACACTTTCGGTGAGTTTATTGTCACAAATCGGTCTGAAGTTATTCGAAAAACAGCAATCCCATCTGCATAGCGGCTGCCTCACCCAAGGCATTATAGTTTCTCAGCAAGCGTGGGCTGTCTGGTTCAGGCACCTCACCGGTATTTGGAAGATCAGCTCGTTTTCCAACTTTTGATTATTAAAATTCCTCAGGATATCTGAATTCAGCTTCCGGTGCTTGTTTCTTGCCGATTGAAAGAGCATTGGATATAAATAATTCGACCTTGCGGATAATTCAAGTAGGGTACGGGAAGACACATCCAGGACCGGGAGCTGCAAAATGAGAGCCCCGTAGTGTTTTGAAGCATCGTGTAGGTAATGTTATCCATTCTGTTTCCATGTGCCCATATCTTGAGCATTGCGCAGTAAAGCTGATGAGACCACCCATGTTTTCCACAATAAGAAACGTTTTCGTCCGTCACAAGCTGGATTATTAATTTACGGGAATACCACTGACGAAGAATGATAGAACAACAGTAGAAAGTAAGAAAACAGTGACAGAAAGCCATACGACTGCGCCGAGGGTGCCATTCTGTGGAACTGGTCATTTAGCCCCAAAAACGTTGGTGGATATTCCTGTGGCACTCTTCGTGAGCTCCTAAATGACGTTCACGTTCACGTTTTTCAGTTCCCGTTCTACGGCAATCGGACCATCAGATTCAGAGTTATGGACCTTCGGGTCACACTAGCCACACTAGTGTGTCACAGGGGGTCTCACTCCTACTGGGATCAGTTGCACCTTGGATTCATTTGGAATCTTCATCCTGTAAAACAGGAGCTTGCGGCTGATGCAATAAGAAGCGTGAATATTCCTCTAGTTTGCTTAGACGTCCCCTGCTTCTTCCTATTCATGACAATGAGTCGAGTGGACAGGATCGTAGACTACAACTTCGAAGACCCGAGTTCAAACCCCATAAGAGCGTCTTCAGGTTGGCTGTTGGCCCACCCCAATTTTTGAGAAATGAATTCATGGACGAAAAAACTGATACTTTCCAGATGGTACCGCTTACTGATGTGCTTCATAAGGAACAATATCAACACAATGGAAGCATAAGTGTAATTATTAGCAGTAAAAAGACGCATGGCTGCCTTTTTCTGTGACTGATAGCCGACTTATTCAGGCTGAAGACGTGACCTGCCAAATTAAAGCACATTACTGAGTGCCCATTTCAGTAAGGTCTTCACAAATTTGTCCGATATTTTAGTTGGGTGTCTCAACAGGTGTCAAATTCGAGTAGCTGCTGTTCAGACACGGTTGCTTGAAGAAGAGGAAGCCCTGTATGCAGCAAACCCAGAGCAGAATATGCATGGTTGTCCGGTAAGAAATGGTCACCTTATTGTTTAATTGTAGGTGTCCTTATTATTCACTTCGAGTGGTTCCTTCCACCATGTGGCCTGGCGAACAAGTAGACTTTTGCCCGTCTCTAACTGATCGTTGATGCATCCTTTGCAGTTTTGCCTGAGTATATGCATTTCGGCACATAATCCAGCGCATAACCGTACATAAATAAATTTTTGGACAAATTCGTCGGATCCTCTGACAACGAGCTCCTCACTATGTGAAGAAAAGGGGTCAGCATCCATCTTTTTGAGCTGCCGGTACAAAAAGATATAACTTATCCTTGGCTGCGGTCGTCTATCGTAAACTGACTGGAGTTGCCGCGGATCAGTCTTTCTTCTCCATTTGCGGGAGCTTGAGTTCGTCTTCTAATCAATCGTCCGTACAAGCCCCACTGCTATTGACAAACGGTTGGGATGGCTTATTAGTGACCACGACGATTGACTCATTCGAGAGGGAATTTGACGGAGGTAATGACCTTGTTTAGTGACACGTAAACTGCACAGAAAAGCTGTAGAGTGGTTTCCGTGGTATTCTATGTCCCTTCCACTTCGCCTTCTGGTAGGATGGTACCAATTAAATCAGCTTTCTGAATTTGTTCACTTATACGTCTTTTTCATACGACAACTTACGACATCGCGACTACCGCCCTCAAGAGATGGAACTGGCTGCTAATAGTGGCCCCAGCCGAACCATTATTTTATTTAGAATTGTCGACTAATAATGGGTTACATTTGGTCGGTCAGTCAGGGGCAACAGTCAGAGCCCATCATCGATTGCAAGTGGGTATCAAACAGCATCGTTAGCCTCCCAAACGGTAGCTTCATGCAGTAAACACGTATTTCAAAAAAGGAGATGACCTACTGTTCCTCACGGAAACTCTGGAGAGACCCTGATCCAATCTCCTCTTTGTACCAAACGAGGTTTTCTAGGTAGCAGCGCTTCTGGTGGCTATTGTTCATCTGCATGGATGAAAGCTGCGTTCGGACACCAACCATTTGTGGTTCGAGCGAAATGAACCCCATTAAATTTGGTTAGTACCAGCTCAAGATAGCCCAGCCCTCGTGATTCTCTCGGGCGGCATTGAAACTAAACACCAGAAGGGTGTTAGAGCTGGACAAGCTGTATTGCCAGAGGGAAAGTAAAAACCAAGACCTTTCCGCTATGCAGAGACCACTGTTCTGTTAACAAACTTCATCTCTTACAGTGAATGTTGGGTCAACGTACTATTCTGCCCTGCTGACCTCCGTCGGAGTCCTTCAGGACTCCTTATTTTTCTACTCTACGCCAATGGTCCTCTCGATACGCTTTCATGCTCACCTCTAGGTTTTGTCGAGTCCTAGCGACATCGCACCTCACCATGGCAGTAATCATTGGACTGGCGCCCCTTAGTGGCGACGTGTGTCTGTCAATAAGTCCTTCAGAGAGGACTGAGCAAATGACTTATTCATGTGTGGTGAGTAAGAGCCAGATATTCTGCAGACGGTTTGAATTATTACACTCGTGGACTTACAGAAATTCTGTGCGGCCTAAACCAGACCGCTTCATTAATATACTAGTCAGGCAATCGAATCAGGACTCTATTTCATGCATATATCGCCTAGGGCGCCATGTATCTTCAACAGGTTAAACAGGTGTAAACAGGTTGGGGAAGCCGGGGGCACGTAGACTTCACTTCAACCCACACTACTCCAGCGAAATTTCCTTCCGAGGCTGACGAAGCCTTGACCGTCCAGCCCCCTGCCGAATACCCATACCCATCCAACAATAAGCTTGGCTTCTGACATTGCCTCCAGACTGAGTCCTTCTGCCTTCCTGTATATTCACATTCGGAAAGTTTTCATTACCCCCTTGTAAGTCACACATTTAAGACTATACTTTAGGCAACCAAAGTGACAGAAGCTATGGCGTGGAACACATAGACTGGACACAACCACAACAATATTTTGGTGGACGTAATCAGACATTCTGACGCAAACGGGCCTAAACATACCACAGCTACTGGAAGGGAATAGTGAATTATTAGCTGTTAGGAGGTAAACGGAAAAGGAAAATTGCTTATCGAACTGCAGCTTTGAGCCAAATCACAAGTCAAGAAGTTCAAGATAACGGAAGGGTTCGGTTGGAGAATGGCTGCTGGCTTCCTGACCCCTGGTCATTACGTATTGTCAAACCTTACAAGAGATCAGAAACAACTATCTAAATTTTCGACATTGGGCAAGCGATGTAAACATGTTACGTAGGTTTACAACCTATAAAGAGTGGACAGAATTCCGGAATTCACTTCTACAGGCAAACTCCAATTTCTTGTTCTTCGACTTCTGTACCGTTCCTCCAATATAGCAGCTGTCACAACTTTATTAAGGACTGACCACTAATCACGCTGTATATCTCAATGAGATAAACCCTCTCCTGGGCCATCAAGGCTGCACAGTTCAATATATCGTAGATTTTCTGATAGCTCTTTTCCATCCTCCCAACAACCCATGGGGTTGCCACCCTCTGTAATCTCTCCAGCTTCGCATTTCCCTTCTTCAAATGTGGAGCGCATGTCTGGATTGAAAAGTTTTCCAAGGTACTCACACTTTCAGGGTTAGCAACCGGAATCCAAAGAAACAGCCATTCCTCATCAGTGGTTATGTAATATGTAGCCAAATTAGCAGGTATAATGTAGAGAAAAGTACACCGGAGTACACGCAGAACCTCGTCAGAATAAAAGGAACCCAGTGAGAGGCCGGTAAAACTACGACCCTTAATCCGTACCTCGGGTATCTTGGGTTTTCCGATATTGAGGACATAAGATTCGTGAATTGAGTAGAGAATAAAAATCGCAGCTAATTCATAATTTATAAAACTTTCGTAAATCGTGATTACCTTCACATCCCCAAACTCTTTTCTGAAGTCAACAGACTTCGTGGATAGTCCGAGGTGATAGAGTAAATCTTCATCCATATGTTGCAGATGTGGATTACTACATCTCACGCTCGTTTGACAGACAGGTAGTGAATTCATATTACACGGAGTTTGGAAAACAGAATACTGCACTAAAGAGATCGGCGGCAGCCGCGAAAAATCATGCGCTCTTTAAATATTTGATAGCTGCATGACCTAGAGACTTCGTAAATGTACTTTAACAGCCCCAAACTGTTCCCATGGTCCAGTGTAAAAGAGTTGGTGCGCTAAGCAATTTGCTTGAATACCAAGAAGCCCAAAGTTAGTAGATTCCCATTTTGGGAACGGATTTTTGGTTTGTAACTCTCGGAAAAAAGCGCTAGTTACTTGCCGACCGGGATGATTCAAGGCCGTGTCAAGATTCTATAAAAGCCAGTGAGAAGCTACAATAATCCATCCTTCGCTGTCATACTGTCCGGATCACGGTGAACTGATGTACAACGCATCTAGTGATTCATCAACCGCGAAATCGATGGCGGTTATCATACCGAAGCCAAGTACCTCGCGCCATAGATATTATCT
>SJOL01006088.1:0-27226 GCA_004794785.1 Opisthorchis felineus
GGGGATTTTTGTTCAGACCAGGAGATCTCAGGAAGGTTGAGATCACCAACGATTAATTTGTTTGAATGAGATAGAGCTTGGGTGTGAGAAAGAAGCCTAGATAGTTGGTTAATCGTGTTAGCTGAATGTGGAGGTGGGATGTATAAACACCCGAGGATGAACTGCGGGCTAGCCTGATAGGCAGAAAGCCAAACAGAATCTGGGGTGTTCGTCAATAGCGGATCGTCAATGGGGGAGACTTCCTCACTCGTCCGCCTTATAGACTCCAATTTCCCAGGCACCGACGGTATCTCTTCGCTCGTCCTAAAAGCTGATGGCCTGAACATCCCCACCCTCATCCTTAATCTGTTCCATATCTCCCTTACTACTGGCATAGTTCCCAGTCAGTGGAAGCACCCCACCATTGTCCTACACCATACGTCAGGTCCAGGAACTGCCCCAGCTAGCTATCGTGACGTCCACCATACCTGCTTGCTCTCCCATACACTAAAGTGCCTCATAAAAGTCGCTGTCATGGATTACCCGCTCACCACCAAGATCTTTGCCAGTCCGTCTCACATCGATTCCAGATCCCTCCTTCGAATCTTATTCTTAGTGGACTCTCGATTCCTAATCGTCCCGAAGTGAGAGACCTAGGTCTTAGGTATTCCTGTGTGTTTAGTTTTCCCAAACATGCATGGTACAGAGCGGCTAAAGCCCACAAGCTCTGCGCTTTCATTCGCCGATCTTTCCACAATAAATCATGCATAATTGCCATCTTTAGGCGGTCTGTAAGACCCACTCTTGAATCTAGACCCGAATCCGCCTCACAGTATTCGAAGGCATGCTGCCGTGGAGAATGTGCAGCGCCCGTTTTCAAAGTCCTTGTTTCCGGCATCATCCACGCTGCCATATCGTCCTCACTGTTAGTCAGTTGGGCTGGATTCTTTATGGCTGAGGCGCACTAGGTTGAACCTAGGCCCTCTGCACCACCTAATCTACCGACGGGCTTACATTGCTGACCGCCACCCTGAAGTTTCTTCCTGCCCTCCCTGCAATATGCGCAACTCTGAATTTCTGCTCCCACTTCTGACCCATCGAACTGTTTTTAAGCAAAACCTTTTCCTTTGCCTATATTCCAAACTATGGAACAAGCTCCCCTCCCTTATCCGTACTATATCATCTCATGCGAGCTTTAGAAAGACCCTCGATTCTTACCTTACTATTGAGAGACCCGAGCGTCTTTTCGCGCCACAGCTTACACTAGACACGTTTTTTGAAACAGGCCCTAAGCCCTTCTGATTTGAGCTCTCACCCCATATGTCTTATTCTTGGTCCTAGTATGTACACTCACCGGCTTGAACCCCCTAGCGTTAACCCACAAGTGTTCTTGTCCATAAAACACCATCTTATCTATCTCTTGTGCAGACGTTAGCTTCCTGGGCCTACATCTGCACTTGCTATATGAAACGAAGTTGTGTTGCAGAGAGTGTCTGTTGCCTGCCCCCGTAATTGTTTTCATACCCGTCTTCACTGACCTCGTTGTATTTCCTTGCCTCCGGGCTTAAACTTCTGTGCCCAGCTAACGTATTCCTAGTCCTTTCAAGCATGGTCCCATCCCTGAATAACTCTGTCAGCTCTATTTAATGTCTGGTGCTTTGCTTCGACTAGATTCAACTAACATTAGTAAAACCGAACCCTTATTTCCTCACTGTTCAGAACCATTCCGTATCCTCTGATCACGCGCAGTGCACGCGCATCAAACAGTGGGTCTGAAGATGCGCAATGAATGAAATAGTTGTTTGGTTAGTAATATAATAATGCTGTTTATTCCCAACTGGTGGGTGGCATACCGTCAGATATGATCGCGCAATTACAGTCAGAATAAGGCGCGACTGGGGGGCTGGCGGGTATTGGGGATTGAGCGAAAAAAGGACGGTTATAAACAGTGGGCAATATACGATGTAGACTTGGTCACGCCTAAACCGGCGTGGAAAATGAAACACAATTACCAGGACTTTATCTTACTTTTGAGGGAACATATCATGCTAAAACAAGATCAGTTCTTTGAGATTTGAAGGTGGCGGGCAAAAACAGAACGAGGGATGGCAAAAAAGAGGCATACTGCCTGGAACATTATAAGAAAATCTCAAATTGCGAAAAATGAGGAACCACAGCCCACTCATTCACACACCCAACACTGTGGTGCGCCTCTACTTGACATGACCGTTCACATCACTGCTTTGTCGTCGCTTAGCCATGGTACACAGGCTCTGAACGTCTCCATTCTACTCCCATGGCCCAAAAGGTAGCTGCTGTTTCATTTGCCTCCGTGGTTTGCCTCTTCCAGCGGCTATTTACTGTTTGCTTGTTCAAAATGACTGAGCCGTTTTACTGGCCTGGCTTACCCCCGACCGGATAAAATATCTGGTATCAGGAGTTCCTTAATAATGCAGAAGCCGCTATTGTGACTGCTTGGTGACTTGTCACCCTGCAGGTCTGGAGGCATGCACGAGGGATGAAAACCTCGTTTGGTGGACGGGTACGCTATGCAGAGAGGGTCGCCCTGTTTCACTGTACCAGAGTGCGTTCGTATATTCGCCACCCCTCCGGTAGCTCGGGTGGAGCACCCTACGCCAGTGGTTGCGAGCCAGGCTTTTAATTCAGGGAGACCATAAAAGAGTACCGCTGTTGCTTGTCTGCGGCTGGATTTGACTTGCACCGGTTTTCACTTGTCTGGTGACACCAACTAATACAAGCAAATGACAGCTGTCCTTTCATTTGAATTATAAAAAAATATGCATGGGATAGCCTGAAGGTATTGTGCGAGGCTCACGGCTAACATCGACGTGCACGGAGTTGCCACCTTCGCGTTAGTTGGGTTGCACCATCCTAAGTTCATTTCACCATCCAGATATAACACACACGTTCTTACCTCTTGTTCTCTGAGATGATCATATACATATAAAATCTAGATTTCTCATTATTTCTTGACTACCAGTTTGTTTCATGTCAGCTGGCTTCACCATTGAACTACTCGTAACTCATGCCCATTGTCCTAGCTTTTCTCGGTTCCCACCACTACGGTGACTTTTCACGTAATAAGCATGTCTCATTGTTTGCACCTTCCTCTCCGTTTGTTTTTGCCTTCCGCGTTCAGATTGTAACGACCCGATCATGTTTCAATAGGCACGTTCCATACAAGTTGGGAAATAAACCTATTATATATAGAAGATTCCTGACCCTCCAATACAAGCATACAAGACTAGTGCCCAAAGGCTTTTTCCGCCATGCACCAGCTGTTAATTGAAGCTGATTGGAGTGCTCGGGGACTGACGAACATTTCTCTTACATTCACTTTCTCTCCCAGGTTATGGTACTGTCAAACTCACGTAATAAATTCCAGATAAACTAGTCTATCATCTCAAAAGTCCACCACCGTCAGTCCTTATACGTTTGATTTCCACAACCACAGCATCTCTCTGCGCGCTCATGTCGGTTTGCTCTAGATATACTGTAGTAAAATATCATATATTAGCAAACCCAACCCCTGCTTGATCGCTAGTGAACTAAGCACAAATCCACCCCTATCCTGTCCCAATTAACCACTTGTTGTCACCACCCTAACCGCGGTAAACGGTAGGTTTTTTCTCTTCAATAATGCACATTATCCTGTCCGATAGCCTTACTGATCTCATCCTATTCCCTCGTCTTCCCAAGCTTCGACCATCGACAATACCTGGTTTGGACGCCCTGCTTGGCTGTTATCTGCCACCACAGAGATCTCCAATTGGGCAAAAAATACCCGCGATCTTACGTCGTCTTCCTCCTACCTCTTCAGACTTCCTTGGCTAACCTGAAAAAAATCCCGCCGCTCGCAGAATTGCACATCCCAGCCCAAAGACCTTAGATATAACGTCCGTTACGGGGATGTCAAAAACCGAATTATGCCATGCCAATGACGACACGGCACTGCCACACTCAGTTTGATAGCCCATCCGCAATTATTTCCTTCCTGCTTTCGCCCACTAGTTCCATCAACTTCAAATACGAACTAAATCTTCACGTGGTCCCAGCCACCTCCAGGGCGCTTTCATTGAAATCTGCTGAACCTTTTGTTCAGATTAAATCATTTCGGTAGACTTCCAGTCTGTGCTGTCCGCAAAGTCAATAATTGTCCGCACAGGTTGCGTTCCGGCTTGTGTGTTGTCACCAACTCACTGTTCCAAGGAACGTTTACACCAGACTCTACTATATCAGCGACACCGGTGGGTCTATACAGTTTCACCGTACACCATGATTCTGAGTTTCCTGCTATCATTTGGTCGCACTGCCAATCCCTCAACTTCATCATGCCCACTAACGCTCTTTGTGACGCCGGCCATAAGCCCAACACTCGAAGGCCACGAGGTCTCAGTGTTGATTTTAGGTTTAAATTCAGATTAACCGGCCGGATTACGTCAATTCTGCTGTTTCACCAGAACCGTTGTTCTGTTTCCTCATTTTCCGCAATTTGAAGTTTTCGTGTCATGTGTCAGGCACGATGCCTATTGTTTTGCCCTTCAAATTCTAATGTCTACATCGGATAATGCCTACTGTTTATGACACTGTCCCTTTTTTGCACAATCCGCTGTACCCACAAATCCCACCAGTCATGCTTTCATGCTGACTGTAACATTATGCTCATGCCTGACGGCATGCCACCCACCAGTTGGGAATAGACATCATTATTATCATATCGTCTGCGAACAGGAAGGGTTCACCATGGGACGCGGCGCCAAAAACTTCGTTTTTGACAAACAGTATGAAGAGGATGGAGCGTAACACACTCCACTGAAATCCTACACAAGTTATCGATACTGGAGATGACTGCATGCCACCAATTTGTGTGATTTGCGTCCTATCAGAAAATTAGATGAACCACCGAAATGAGGACCAGGTGATTTCAACGGTACTAAATGTGTGTAGCAGGCATGCATAAGGAACCCTGTCAAAATTTTTTGGATGGCCAGATGGAACATAACGGTGTCGGATGGTCTGCTCTATAGAGGTTCGGATGGCCTTTGCATTGGGAGAACCAGCTTCAAACATAACTTTACCATTAAACCGCCAATAGAGTAACCGTTTTTGTTGGGACAGATTTAATTTGTTGCTCTTTAATTTTCCATGACGGATGAATTCTATTTCAGTAAAAATTTTGGCACGCCCACGACGTTTCGCGTAAGCTTCATAGGTAGCTTGTTTTCGGATGCACACGACACATCTGTACGCGTTCGTGTCCGATAGTTTAGCTGATTCGCACGTTCGTTGGCCTTTCTGGTTCGTTTAAGCGCATCAAGCTATCAAGCAGCTATCCAGACTCAGGTTCACAGCAATAAGAAGACTGTGGTCAACAGCAAATTAAAGACGTAAACAATTGGGGATCGAACTCAACGATGCCACTTTTGCATGAAAAAGTGGCTTCAATTTTGCAATGGCGGCAAGCAAAATTTGGAGAGTTTTAGTCGAGGTTAGTCGAGGCAATGCTTAACAATTTGGAAATTCAAAGCCTAGTCAAAAATTAAACGAAAAAGTCCTATGTTGATGCTGTTAAGAACGGTATATTTGAGTTTTAATAAGATGCAGAATCCAATTCGACATTCAAAGCATAGTTCCATAGGTACGAAATCATTTTCGGACGGTTTTTGGGAGTTCGGACAATAGTTTGAAATCACGAATATTACTCCGAACTCTTGAAACAAGTGAGCATGACACATTAGTTAATTGTATTCTCCACAGGTCCCCAAAAACTTTCTTCCGTTGAACTTGTGCAACTGGTGATGGATATCTTGCGAACCGTCTTTTTTGCCCGACGTTTGCTTCAGCTGTTTGAAGCTGGTTAAATTGGACAGTGATGACTATTTTCTGTCCAAATGTAGTCAATCGTCATTGTGAGAGAGTTAAACTCAAGGAAATGACAGAAGATAAATTTAAGTGTCTCATTTTTATCTTTGGGCTACAGTCACCAAGAGATGCCGATATCCGAACCGGATTGCTAAGCAAGATTGAGCTTCCAACCCGGATTGGAAACATCAGAGGAAATTTTTGTCAGTTGTCTTCAACGACACGCTGGTACGTCTGCAACTTGATACCTCCGACGTTACAGTCATTCTCAAAGATACCTGCAAAATAATAGGCAAATTTTTTTCAACTCCACAAATTGTGTTGCTCCAAGCGTTTATGGTAAAAAATTACGGTTGACCGTCGACCTTCCTTGATCTGAGCTGTCCGACAATATCCATTTTACTGGAATATGTTACTCGACCAATGTACTACATTTGTACCTTTTGGCCCAGACTGGACCCACCGACAGAAGCTGGTGGAAATTCCCCTAAACACTGTAAATTCGGATGTTTTCAAACCTCAAAACGAAGGAAAAAACTTTAAAAACTTTTCCGGGTGTGTTCAACAATACCATCACAAAGTACTCAAAGACGAAAGCTATTCTTTTACTGCATCAGAACGCAAAACCTGTGTTTCACCCACAGAGGCCTGTTCCATTCGCTGTCTTGCCTGTAGTTGATCAAGATCTACAGACTGCAAAATAAGGGAGTCAATTAACCAATGAATCATTCAGAATCGGCAGCAGCAATTGTGGTATTCAAAAAGCCTAACGCCAGGTCAGGATATGTGCGGACTATTTAACTGGTCTTGGCGTGACACCGGAGGATCAACAATACCAGATGAATGGTTTTCCAAGTAAAACGGCGGAAAAAGTTTTGCCACGTTGGATATATCTGTAACCTACTTGCAGGTTGAAGTCTCGAACGAGAGAAGCACCAGCGTACAATCAATACACATCATGGACTTTCCCAACATAACTGATTGTCATTCGGTGTTAAGTCCGCAAGGGCGCTATTTCAGCAGCTAATGGACACTATGCTACGAGGATTATCATACCCCGTTGCCTATTTGGAAGACGTTGCCATCATCAATTTTGATCTGAAAAATCTTCGTAAACGTCTCGGTCAGGTGACGGACCGAAATTGACACCATGGCTTTCACGTCAGAAGTGAAAAGCATCAATTTTCATTGTGCTGTCAAGAATCTTCGATTTATAATCGATAATCATGACCAAAGACCGGACCAAAAAGTATGGATGTCAGCGAAAATTGCTTCCGCCCAAAAACTTACCCACACTGAAGTCATTTCTGGGACTCATAAGTCATTATGGTGCTTTCGCGCTGGCAATGCATGATATCTGTGGTCCCCTGAACCGTCCGCCACTCCAGAACTCTCAGTGGAATAAGGACGCTGATTGCCACGAAAGTTTTAAGAAAATCAAGACTATGCTTACTTCCGACCTACTTTTGACACATTACGGTCCATCTTGTGATATAACTTTGGCAAGCAATGAATCCAGCTGTGGCGTGTGAGTAGTCATTTTGAATAGATTTGAAGATGGCTCGGAAAAAGACATAGCCCATGCTGGTCGATCTTTGGCAGTTGCAGAACGTAGTTACAGCCAGATCAAAAAGGGAGATTTAGCAATTATTTGTGCAGCGAGAAAGTTTCACAAGCAGCTTTATGGCAGTAAATTCACACTAATTACCGACATAAACACATTAGTCGCCATGTTCGGATCCAGTTGACTTCAAGGTGGTCGACAATATTACTCGAATACAACTTCATCATCAAGTTTAAATTGACCGACAAAATCGGTATGGCAGATTCATTATCAAAACTTTTGGAAGAACGACTGTAGCGAGCAAACGGTATCTTCAAGTGACGCGTAATATCAGAACCTCCTTGAAAGCAAAATAAAGTCGGAGCTGGGTTTCTATACGGTACCAATAACGTAGATATTCGTCCACAACAAATTGTCCACCTGGACTACAAAATTACAAACCAAATGAGCACACAGGTTCCCACGCGAGACAGTCACACGTGCAGAAGGTCGGCCACAAATGGCTGGATGACCTCAAGGCCAAGTGGGCGGTGGTAAGGGCAAACGAACGTCAGTTCACATAGATGCACTAAACACAAAAGTGGAGCCGGGGTTACAAATAGGGACAAGAAGCGTGGCGAATTTCAAACGTCAAGGTAATGGACGATACGACGACCGCCGGACTCGGAAGATTAACTTATAGCTCAGACCCCAGCTCAACCGGAATTACGATGTACGCTTATGGAAACCATCAAAGTTACTCCAATCACATTCACAATAGTACGCAAGGCAACAATACAAGATCCGCTGCTGAGTCAAGTGAAGAAGTGACATCTCTTCAAGTGGCCACGAAATATTAAAAACAAAGATTTGCTTGAGTTTCATAAAAGACGATTACCGATTTTTGTTTTTGACGGTTGCTTATTGTTTGCAGAACGCGTGGTTTTACTAGAGGTGTTGGACAGGCTTGTTTTGCAAGTTCCATAAAGGACCTCCCGGGATCAACCGAATGAACTTGTCGATCGTAGCTACTTTTATTGGCCTCATATTGACAGCTTAGTCGAAACGCTAGTCAGATTTTGACGTAAATGTGCTTTGGTTTCAAGTCCATTAGAAAAAATATGAACGCCGTTCTTTGTTGGTACCGCAAAATGCGTGGTCGACGATTTATGTAGACTTCGAAGGCCCCGTGAAGTCGAAGGTCAAAGCTTTTTTGTCGTCCTGGACGCTTGCAACAATTGGCCAGAAATTTATCCCAGGAGGTTGACAACGACCGCAGCAACCCTTAGCAAGCTGCAGGAATTCTTCTGCCGTTTCGGCTATCCTGAAAAGCTTGTATCTGTCAACGTGACACAGTCGACGTCGTCCCAGTTCGTACACTTCTGGTCCGCTAGTGAAACTGAACATGTTATAATCCCCCATATCTCCCACAATCAAATAAGGGTACGTTAAAAAGAGCTTTATTAAGTTGAAAGGGAGGAGAATCGCAGCAAAAAATCCTACAGCAATTCCTGTTATTGTGCCTCCTTACCCTAAATCCGCACAAACCGCAGAAAATTCACCCGTAGGGACACAAATCTACCACACTCCTCGAAGCACCCTTGAGCTTCCGGAGCCTCCAAAAGGTGGGTAGCACCATCAAATTAGAAAATGAAGTCCTACTATAATAACGAGCATGGTGCAGAGTGGCGACACTTTGACATCGAACAGAGCTTGTTAGTAAAGGACTACCAAGGTAATATCATCTGAAATATCATCTGTGATATTGATTCGGGTTTACCATGCAAATCAGCTGGAAGAAGTTCATTCACAACTCACCTAGAAATTAAATGCATTGCTTCTGAACATTTTGGTGGAACATCTGGATATGAACAGAGGAGGGACAACAGACACCCAGGTTGCGGGCGGCTACCAGAGACGCCTGTGTATCAACGATGACGAAGGATGAGACACAAAAGGATCCCAGAGACAAGGATTCACGTTAGCCCTAGAGAGCAAACTTATATTACCCAAATTCAAAGAAGAGCTAGTAAGAGAGAAAGCTTCAAGCGTAACTGGATCACGAAGCCGCCAATGGAATAGCCGTTTTTGTTGGGGCAGATTTACTTGGTTGTTTTTCAGTTGTCCATGACAGCTGAGTTCTATTTTAGTATCATTTCTGGCACGTCTAGGGCGCTTTTACGTGAGTTTCATAAGCAGCCCGTTTTTGACTGCGCAGGACACAATTGTACTCGTTCATTTCCGATAGTTAAGCTGATTCTTACGTCCGTTGGATTTTCTGGTTTGGCTAAGCACATCAAGCTGTCAAGCGGCTATCCAAACTTCGGTTCGCGTTAATAAGAAGGCAATAATAAAACTGTGGCCTACACCATTCTACAATCCATATGAGGGTAGAATACCCAATGATGTTTGCTCCATTTTCCGATTTACAAGTGGTACTGCCCCTGCACTTTGAGTTTTTCTTTTTGATGCGGTGGATACTATAGCCAAGGGTTGAAGTAACCGTGTCTGGAATTTCAAATGAGAACCATATTTCAGTCACACAAATCAGGCTTGGTTGTGCAATGGCGCTAATGAATCGCAAATTGTGGACTTTTGGCAGTAACAAGCAAGCATTAAAACAGCTTACCGATGAGCAAACCGTACTAATAAGGAAGTTACCAAGCTCACTTAAGGTGAAGTCGGGTACTATGGGGTATTGGGAGATAAAGGTGTAGTAAATGAAGTTGCGTTTACTGGACGCGTGTTTGAAGTTGGTCGGGATGCAACCATCACTAGCGGCAGAGGGGTGAATAGTGGATGAAGTAGATGTGGACACGGCAGAAGGTAGAGTATGAAGATCAGTATGGTGTAATGAATGTTGTCGGGTCAGGCTTGCTGGTAACGAGACAGTTTTAGACGTGCATTATTTAGCATCGTCGAAAGGTGCAAAAAGGAATATGGTGCAGAAAGGGGTGGTGGATTTCGACGGATAAGTGGAAGCTAAGAATGGTTTTCAATTAGGACGAAAGTAGATAAGCCGGGTAGTGAAAGTATATAAAGGTCCAAGCTAACCACCGGTCGTTGTGGATAAGAGTTTTTACCAAGCACGTGGCACGTGTTTTTATGTGTAAGTGTCATGTAAATTGGGGGGCCAGACTATAGTCGGGTTATCTTGTAAAGGGCGAGGGACGGGGTGAAGTTGAAGCGGCGTTATTCAGCGAGGCTTTGACGGTAAACGCTGGAATCTGAAGGCGTTTTTTGGTTGAGGTGGAACGCAAAGGAGCAGTCCGCCAGAGGGTCTGTGACGGAGGTAATTGCTGTCAACGAGTGGTGCAGTCATTCGCCTGGTTAGGTGATGTCGCATCAATCGTTTCAGGATCCGAAAACAGTTCCACCAGGTTGATGGGGACGTCTGCGGTATTCAAGGGTGGTAAAACAAGAAGCCTATTGGTAGGAGAGATGTATGGCTCAAGGTTATGGAGAGGTGCGAGAACTGATCTGTTGCTGGGAGCAATCACAAAGCACTGAGAGTGAGAGAGCACCATGTGACGACTTACAAATATGCTGGTGGTTGATAACCAGGTTAGTTTAGGTATGACGGTTTAAAGGGGGACAAAATGGAAGAAGGTTTAAGAAGGGACGTCCGTCGGATGCGTCAGTAGTGTGCACGCTTGTGGGGTTGATCACTTTATTGATTATATCGGATGTCTGGGTATTTAGAGGGCCGGTGGGGTCGACTTGGCTGACTCCAGGTAGGACGTTATAGTTAGTCTGACAATTCGTGAGACCGGGAGCCGACAGATCCTTATGTGTGGCATCAGAACAAGATGAATAGCCAGGGTATAGAGTAGGCGTGGATATCACAGCAGCTTCGGTGTTATCAGGAACGTTTAGGGGACAGCAGAGTCCGATGTCACTGCATAAGAGGCCGGGTAATTCGAAAGGCACAGCAGACTAAAATTAGGATTGGTATTTGCGGGTTGGGGATCATGCCAAGGACCTTGCTTGAAAAGTTTGAGGGGCCACAATGGTGTACGTGGAATTCGGTGTACGGTAGGGTTTATACACGAGAAGCAAAGAATGTGAACTCAGAACTTTAGTGAGGCAGAGGGATTTACGATACCGGATTTTAGCGGCAGGTGGTTGAGCCCTAGGGAGCGATTTAAGGTTGAGACACGGAGTGTCATTAGGTGTCTGGAGCAAGAACCTGTGCTGTCACCTTCGACCGCGACCTCATATCGGCATTGGTGTGGTACCGCATCTGTTAAACGTGCAGTGAGTTTCGTTGGCGCAATTGAGGTCAGAGATAAAACCAGTAGTTGCCCAAAGGTAGAAGTAGAGGCTCGTGGTCATAAGCGGGGCTTGACGCCGGTAAGCAGGTTCATTTGGTGCTGGGGCACGAGTGAGCGCCAAAGTACGGCGAACTTAGACATGAAATAAACCCAGGGCAATAAAGATTTGAACAAGGATCAGTGATGGAGTATTGAGCATTTGGAGACAACATGCCAACTACAACTCGGCTAGAGGCCTGACCGGCTTAGGGCTGGCTTCAGTGTTGCTGGGGTAAGTTGAAGACCCAACGGAATTTGATGTGACTACATAAGGGGCCGAGTAAATTGGCAGACGCACTTAGCTGCTATTCAAAGCGAGCTTCCTCGGCTGCTATGCACACATGCGTCAGCGGCTGTCCGGCTTGCGAAGTTGTTCAAGGAGTTGGTCGCAGGGGGAAGTTTGTGATTGAGTCACGTCGAGAGCAATGGTTGCTGCAGACGGTTAAAGGGAAGAAGATTCCGTTTGGCAGCTTCCGGTGTCCGACTTCAGAGATTAGAGTAGTGAACTTTTGGTAAGCTGCCATGCAGTCGAGTACGAGCTGCTTTGACACTTACGGTTTGGAATTTCTGGGTAGTTGAGAGGAAGGTTTGGGATGTCAGCGGGCGGAAGATATCCTTTTCATCCCTGAATCGCATTATCAGTGGACAACACAGGAATGATTCTGACTTTTAGAGTCTTTGAGCCGTGCAGGCGGTGTCAAGCATGTTACACGCTGTCAGTTTTTGTGTGTTCGAGCGGGATGCCATCGGTGGTATTTTATGTCAAAACCTGGTGACGGCATTCCACATGCTGACAAACCTCAGAGGCAAGCGCGTTAATAAGAACTGACGTTTTTCGAAATTTGACGGATCGCATGTTACACCAGGAGTTAGGAGGCAGGTAATTGGCTGTATGCTTTGGAAGGAAGCTAGTTCGATTTCCATATTATGCACACGGGCTCTGAGGTTAACCAGTTTTGCGTGAATCCGAGAATCGTCTAGTAGGAAGGGGAGATGAGGGATGCTGAATGGGGCGGGAAAGGAGATGTGGGTTAGTGCTACCGAACAGTCTGAAGTGATTGGGAGCGTTTTGTTGACTGGCACTGAAGAGGGATGGGATAGAGCTGAGCACTTCAGCTGCTAGGCGCTTCTTTAAACGACACGAGGGGATGGATGTTGGGGATTCAGCGTCTACAAACCGCTTAGTGAAAGATGGGATGTTGGCACTATCGTCTAATTCGATTTAAACTGTAGGATATTTGTTAGGAACGCAGCGGGAATGGCTAAATACTACGGTTTTCAGTTGAACCGTGTCAAGAGTCTACCTTCA
The DNA here is from genome assembly GCA_004794785.1 of Opisthorchis felineus. Lineage (NCBI taxonomy): Eukaryota > Metazoa > Platyhelminthes > Trematoda > Opisthorchiida > Opisthorchiidae > Opisthorchis > Opisthorchis felineus. The sequence continues at coordinate 13,028 of SJOL01006088.1, forward strand.
ATAGGGATAGTTTCGGGCTGTCTACTTCGGAGTGCAAACTTCGCGGCAGTGCGGAATAATATTTACTGCTGTTAAAAAAGTGTTGCACTCTACGCCACAGGTCTCAAACTTTCTAAGGACCTAGAAAAACTATGGAAGTCACTGAGGATGACCGATAAGATGGGCAGATTGCGTGTACCTGTAGGAAGAATTTCTGTACCCGTGTGAGGAGAAGAACCTTTGTAGCCGAAGCGATTGGTCGTGACATAAATTATTCGTATCATCTTTATCCAAAGCTAACTCAAGATAGCATTCGGTCACCTTCACGTTCGGACTGTGAGGCACAAATTTCAGTGCGTCTTTTTTCTGATTCAGTTTGTGGGCTAAAATCGGAAAGGGGGGGGAATATAGGAAACTAATGGTGCAGTAGTGGGGCATAGGTGGTTGTGCGAAAAGCCACGGAATATACAAGTAATAATAAAAATGCTTATTCCCAACTGGTGGGTGGCATGCCGTAAGGCATGACCATAATGTTACAGTCAGAATAAAAGCATGACTGGTGGGATTTGTGGATACAGGGGATTTCGCGAAAAAGGGCAAGTGTCATAAACAGTGGGCATTATCCAATGAAGACGTGATTGCCTCTAAACCGGCAAGGGCAGGGAAGCACAGATACTATTGCTTCTTTTCTTTTGGAGGAAGTACCGAGCTGAAGACACATCACACCGTTAGAATTTGAAGTTGTCGGGCAATAAAAAAACGTGGGAAAGTAAAACGAGGGGCATTCTGCCTGACATGTGACAAGGAAAGTGCAAATTACGGAAAATGGGGAACCAGAACAAAGGATCTGGTGTAACAGCAGAGTTGGCGTAATCCAGCCAACTAAAAACTAAAACAATCGCTGAGGCCTCGTGGCCTTGGACTTTTGGGCTTATGACTAGGGTCAAAAAAGAGTAAGCGGGGATGATGAAGTGGAGGGGTTAGCAATACGGGCAGGTGGTAGCAGGAATCTTAGAAACACGGTATACACTGAAACTCTGGGGACACACTGGTGTCGCTGTTGTAGTGGAGTCAGGTTTAAAGGTTGCTCGGGAGAGTGCGTTTGGTGCTAATGCAAAAGATGGAACGCGAACTGTACAGAAAATCGTTGACGTTGTGGACCGCACAGACTGAAGGTCCACCGAAATGGTTAAATCCGAACAAAAGGTTCAGCAGATTAGAATAAATGCGTTCCAGAGGCGGATGGGGCAAGGTGAATATTTTGTTCGTATTTGCAGCTAGTGGAACGAGTGGGCGACAGGTACGGTCAAGAGCAGGAAAGGAATAGTTGCGGATGTGCTATCAAACTGGGTACGGCAGTGCCGTGCCATCGTTTGACTGACATGCTTCGGTTTTTGGTGGGCCCCATAACGGACATCACGTCTGAGGTGTTTCAACAGGGATGTGCAAGTATGCGAGCAGCCAGATATTTTGGGTTGGCCACGGGAATCCGCAGAGGTAGAACAAAGCCGACGTAAGATCGCAGGAATTTTCTTCTGGTATAGTTTGGGATCCCTGTGGATGCAGATCACAGGCAAGGGCGTCCAAAACAGGTATTGCCGAAGGCTGAAGGTTAGGAAGACGAGGGAATGGGATGAGATCAGTAAAGCCTGGTGAGTTTAAGGAAACATCAGATATGATAATGTGCATTAATAGAGAGAGAAAACGACGTTTATCACAATTAGGGTGGTGACAACAAGTGATTAAATGAGACAGGATAGGGGTAGATTTGTACTCAGTAGACTAGCGATCAAGCAGGGTTTGAGCTTGTTAATAGTACAAGAGATCTAAAGCACGATGGCATAGGCGCGCAGAGAGGTGTTGTGTTCAGGGAATTCAAATTTATAAGGACTGACGGTAGTGGACTTTCAAGATGGTGGGCTAGTTTACCTGTAACTTAGTACGTGAGTCGGACAGTACCATAATCTTGAAAAAAGTGAAAGTAAGAGGAATGGTCGCCAGTTCCCGAAGCACCACTATCCGCTTCAATTAACAAGTGGTGCATGGCAAAAAAGCCCTTTGGCGCTAGTTTTGTATGCTTGTAGTGGAGGGTTAGGAATCTCGTGTATATATATCTCATTGCATGTGTCCACTCCTGGGAGCATTAGGTAGGTGGGTGTGTTTTATTTAGTTGACGAGGTGGGCTTTGGTGCGATGCAACCCCGATTATGACGAAAGCAGCTGCACCTCCGCACGTCGAGGTAAGCTGTGGACATCGCACAGTGTCTTCAGGTTATCCAATCTCTGCTTTTTACAAACACTGTTTTTAACAAACGAAAGGTCATTTTTTCACCGCCCGTAGTTTAAAGCGTTACCAGTTAAATGACGCAACCGGGGCGAGTCCAGCCCAGCAGCAACAAGCAGAAAACAACAGTGCGCTTTTATGGATTTTCCGAATTAAAGGTCATGCTCAGAACCACCGACGATTGGCAAAGCACCCATGCTACTGGGGGGTGTCGGGTATATGAATGCGTCATGGTGCAACGCAACAGGACGTACCGACCGCCGCACAAGGTTTTCACCCCTCGTGCATGCTACCAGATCTGCAAGGTGGCATGCCACCAAGCAGTCACAATTGCTGCTTGTGCATTAATAAATAACTCCAGCTGCCAGATATTTTATCCGGTCGGGAGAAAGCCAGGCCGGTAAAACAGCTGTCATTTCGAACAAGCAAACGGCAAACAGCCGCTGAGAAAGCCAGGTGGCGGAGGAGGCAAATGAGGCGGCAGCTACCATTGGGACAATGGGAACAGAACGGAAATGTTTAAAGCTTGTGAGACATGGCTAAACGATGACAGCGTGTGGGCTACCAAGCCAAGCAGAGGAGTACCGCAATGTTATGTGCGTGTGCTTAATGGGTTGCGTGGCGTTTAATACGTTCTCACGGCATCCCGAATCGGTTACCACTGCTTGGACAATTTGTAACAAAAGACGCACCCGCAGTTATCTGCAAATAGTCAGTTGCTTCATCCCCGCCTAAAGGTGTGTTAGCCACTCCCAATAATGTCTAAAAAATTTTGCCAACAAATGAAACCTTCATAAGCCACTAAGAGCGGGCTTTACTATGGCAGGCATAGGAGAAAATGCAACGAAAACGGTCATTACAAAACACAGCAAATGGCATCAATAATTTAGTTGCATGAACCCAGATGATATGTTATCAAGGGTAGTTAGTACTGAATGGCTAGAACAGAACAAGAAACTGTATCAAAGCAATTTCCATCAAATTCTACCCGGAAAAAATCGCAAACATGTCCAGGTTTGTGTGGCGATTGTAAAACTATAGCTGAAAATTCGGGATAGCATTAGTCTTTCTGTACCACGTTTTGTACAGGAAAACTAAAAAAATGGAAACGTCGAGCCGAAGATTGTGGTGGTAAACCTATTGTAATTGGTCGCCCGGGGTGGCAGGTTTTTTACTGGTACCTGAGTTGTACAGCAGCCACAGCAAGGAAATATGTAGGCCGGCATTGAGAACAGCCGGCGGCTTTTGCAGGCACAAATTAAAATTCAAACGGGTATCCGATAGCACGGCAATTTACGTGCGGCGGTTGCACCAAGAACCAGTGGGTTTTCACCCAACAGGCCCAACAGTACTTGGAAAAGAGCATTTGTACTTTGCTCAAACCTGCATGATTGTGGTGGCGCTGCAGAGCTGGAAGTGATTTGCGATAGCCGTTTTTCCTGTCTGTGTATAAGAACGTACTTTAAGTCACACCGAATCTTAAAATAAATTTTATCTATGAGGTGTTCTCAAAGGCCATTGGGGTGGCGAAATTCTTCAAGGCTCTGTGGTTGGGCGCTGTTCCCATTTTCGCGTTAGATGACTTAGTTTTTGTAGCTGTCTTCGCTGGTCGTCTGGAATGGCCCAACGGATAGAGCTGGTTTTGCTCCAGCGTGCGTACAATTTCAGGTTTACTTTTTCCCGAGTTATCATGGTGTTCTGGAGTCAGTTGTCCGTTGTTATCGGGTAACTTACAAGTTGAGTTTGGAGTCTGTCAAGCAACCGAACGTGAAGTCCAGTGATTATTCAGTTTTGTCGCGGCAGTGTATTTCCGGCGGCGCAACCACCTGATTTACTACAACCTTTGTATCCGCGCATTCTTGGTATCCGCCTCTTAAAAAGTGACCACGGTGAACGGATGACTTACTGTCTGTTGCATTGAGCTCAGTTTATCAGATAGCCCTAGGTAAGTTGAGAAGCTGCCATCAATCGTGTACAAAGATGCCATTAACTGGAAAGTTTCGCACATTCTTCTGAAACCTTAGTGCAGGTCTTCATAATAAAAGTGTTTTTATTCACAATTACGTTTAGGCTATTGCACTGCGCCTAAACCATCTTTGGCTTCCACAAATGCCTTCAATAATAAAAAATAGTGCAGTCTCTACAGTGAGCAGCTCCCGAACACTGGGCAAGTGAAGTTTGTCTTAATAGGGGCACGCCTCAAACTGAATCAGTAGCCACGCAAATATCTTTTACTTGGCGTAGCAGCAGCAGCACTCAACTTCGTTTGTATAGTAACAAGTTTTAAACCTGGACTTTAATTCGGGGAATCCATAAAGGAACACCGAAGTTGGCTGTGTGTAGCTGCTTGGTTGGACCTGTCTCGACTGTGTCATTCATTTGACAACGCCATGGAGAAGAACTGTCCTTTGGTCTGTTAAAAATTGCACGTGACGGCGTGAGTGTACTCTCAATGCCCATGGCTTACAGTGATATGCACAGCATTTGACACCTTTGTCCTAGGTAAGATTCTAACCCACCGATTCCATTTCGACGGCCAAAAATAACATACCCTCCGCTGCGGTGTTCCGGAAAATGGTCACCTTCAACTAAAATATAATGAAATTTCTAGTCCCCGACCACTAGCATCCAAACCCAGCGCCTATATGATTTTTCGCTATGCACCACATGTCGGCTGCAGCTGGCAGCAGTGATTGGGGACTGGTGGCTCTTACTCCTACCTTCAGATTCCCTCCTAAATTACGGTGCCTTTCGGCTCACGTAGCGACATTCAGTTAAACTAGTTCTTGTCCATCATCCTGAAAGTTTTGTTTCCAACATTTCGTATGTGTCCACTGTTCCCTATCACACTGCCGGCTCCTCTGCACAACGGAATCTTTCTGACGGGACTCCAACAGAGCTAGAGTTTAGCACGGCTCCCCGTCTAACTCACCCTGTGAAAGCCCCTGTCAAATGAGCCTACGACTAACCTCCTTGCTCGTTACCACATCAATCAACCCTCTACCCTGTCAAACCTCTACGAGAACACTTTATCGCTTGGCGCCACGCTTGCCGGCCGACTGAGTGCCGGCCGCTAAGTGCAAAACTGCAAGGATCTTTGAGCAATCTCCATAGTCGCTCAGCGTAAGCACACCTATACCGGTTTGTTCTATGCCTCTTGTGCAATATTAGCATTAGATTGTCAACCTCAGCTATTCCTTGGTTGCTAAGTAACCCGGCACACATCTAACCCTATACCGGCTCATTTGACAACCTGCTGTCATCCCTTAACTGTAATTAACTTTAGGTTGTTCTCTAATAATGAACTCCACGCGATCTGATATCTCACTTACCGGGCTATACTGCTCTTATCCCATTTTGTCATCTTATCAATCTTTGATCTTTGGGTTCAAAATTTCTAAACGCCCTGCGTGATCCTTATGCACCCCGCCTGGACCAGCTTTACATGCTGAACCGGAAATATCTGCAATCCTACGTAAGCTTTATTTCGTTTGAATGAATTCTCTTGGCTAAACCAAAATCTCGCTGCACATCCGCGCTCCAATCTCCTCAACAATTACGTCCGTTATGAGACTGCTCAGAAAGAGAAGCATGTCGGTGCAATGATGGAATAGCATTGTCATACACGGATTGATGGCAAATCCACAACTATTCTCTCCATACTTCGAACTGCTCCACTTGGCCCTCTTGGAACCCTAGATGCAAATACGAACAAGCCGCTTAAGTGGCCCCAGCTGCCTCTGGGAAGAGTTCGTTCAGAGCTACCTAGCCACGTCCCCGGATCCAAACATCTCGGTTTTTTCAGTTTGTCCTGCCAACAATTTCGTTGATTCTCTTTACAGTTCACGGTACGAAATATACGTTAGAACTACCTTACTACACCAAGGAAGTTTTGTACTTGACTCCGCTTTGACGGCGAAATCAGTAAGTCTATCCAGTTTCACTGTACACTGCGACTCTGAAAGGCAAACTGCCGTTTTTCGCCATTGCAACTTTCATCACCGCATGATCCACACTCACGCCTCTCATGACCCCGGCCAATGACTCGTGTTTCCTAGACCGCACAGTGTCAGCAACGATTTTCAGTCTTAGTTCAGATTAGCTGGCCCGATCACGGAATTGCTAGCGCTTTTCCAGATTTGTTTAAGTTCCCGCAATTTACAGTTACTTATCACACGCCGGAGAGGACATTTAATTATGCCTTCCCCCGGTTGTGTTGTTGCCTGCTATTTTCGAATTCTGCTCTTGCTTCGCTTCGATATTATAATAATGTTTGTTCCAAGCTGGTGAGTGTCACCGTAGGCTTAATAATAATGGTACAGTCAGAATGGACGCATGACTAATGGGATTTGTGTGTACCCAGGAATGCGCAAAAACATGGCACTCACAGATAGTGGGCATCATCCAACGCATATACGCTCATGTCTAAACTGACACGATCAAAATGCAATTGATATCAGGAACAGAGAAAAAGGGTTATTGGGTTTTTCCCCCGTCTTTTTTGGGGAACACATCAAGCTTAAACAAGTTTGGACCATTGCAATTTTAAGATGGCGGCCAAAAGCAAAACAAGGGAAGGCAAACTGGGGCATTTTGCATTGCATGTGATGCGAAAACCACAAATTGCGGAAAATGAGGAACCAGGAAAATGGACCTAATGATGAAGCTGCGTTGCAGTGGTCCTGTCCGTCGATCTGAGCTAAAAACTAAAACTATTATTGGGGCTACGTGCCCCTGACCTCCTCTTTTTTGGTCGATGCCCATCATTCATATGACTGCTCACTTCCACGCGTTGCTGGGCATTCACAACTGACATTAATCCTTCATTTGTTCTGACTGTACTAATACGATCATACTTGAAGACATGCCACCAGTCAGTTGGGAGTAAACACTGTTATTATCAATCCCGGGTGAAAATGGTTGAGTTCGACCTGACCCCCTACCTTACGAGGTTCAAAATTGTTTGGGCGTTTACCCTGGTATGCACCCTGCTCCTCACCCAAAGGGATGGTCAAGCTTCTTATGGGCCATCTAGGGTGATCTTCTGTTGAGCAGTTGCCGCTGAAATCCGCAGGGTGGGGTCAAAAATTGTGCACGCAGTGCAAAGAATTTTGATTCCGTGTGAGTTGTGAGACATAATAAAGCCTTGTATCGTGTCCAAACTAAAGAATATGGTATCACTCAGGCGCTAATCTCCAGTATTATGGGTGATTTATTCAGTGCTGGGTTCTTAGGATGGTCCTGACATACAGACAATTAAAAAGAAAAGAGTTGTTGTCGAATGCCACTGCAATCGGTTTAATCTGTCCTGGTCATAGTAGGTATCCCGGGAAATCCTCTTCTGATTCCAAAACACCAGTTATAGCCAAGTGAAGAATGCCGCCACATGCGAAATAACAAAGGTTTGCTAAAAGCATGCAGTGTAACGTTTGTAGCAATTCCTCCTTCATATTCTGTACCCTTTTTTCGTGGTGTGTAATTGCTGTAACTTCCAAAGTGCAACACGACTACATGCCCCGAATTTCCTTCCAACCTCTTGCTCCTGCGTGTCCTGGAATGCTAATTCTTCTAGATTCACCTAACTTCCATAATTGACTGGCACGTCTTTCTGCGCAGCATGTAATATCAGATACCCATCCATTTCCCCACGCTGCATGCTACTGTTCATCTGAGACTAACTAGTGACTCGTTTTGTTCTTTAGTTCACTTGCCCACTCTCAAATGGATGGCTTTAAAGGCCCTCATTTACGTCCTTGGATGCTCCCCTTAATCAGACCTACCTGTCCATCTGCTTGCCAGCTAATGACCTGTTCAAATTAACTAACTACAACGGCCCACGCGCTTATACCATGGTGCTAGATTTCACCCATTCACGTCTCCCTCCACTCTAACAAGCTTCATGGAGGACCGTGCAACTGATCATGACTTTGATTGCCCACCAGTTGATTAATGTACGTGCCTTATGTTATCACGCGATCACACCCTTTCAATCCGATTGCTTGTTGCCATTCCTCGTTATCTCCATCTAAAAAGCGATCGTGGCTTAAGATCAAGCATAGTTACATCGCCAAAGTTGTTGAAAGTGGTAGGCCCACTAGTTGGCTGATATTTTATACCACAGATCAGCTACTAACCTGGCACTCACCAGTAACCCTTCTCTATCTCATTTTCTATTGGGTTTCCAATCTAACTGCAGCTACATTACTGCTTCGATTGAATGGCAGCAACATACAAGTCTATGCTCTCGATGGGCTCAAAAATATCTTTGCCCCATACTGGTCTCGTTCTGTGAAAATTCCTTGGCAGCTCCCATCTACTGTGACAATCCCAGCTGATCCACACAGGATGTTCATGAACTGCGCAATCCACGAACCCAGCTTACGACGTCGCGATGACGACACCAAGGCTACCATGCACAGTCTGGTGGATTGCTCGCAGTTCACCATGTATCCGCCATTCCCCGGCACCCACAAGCCCGTCTCAATCCGCCGACGTGATGCCAACATTTCAAAGTAATTTTCATCCTACTTAATGGTCTGTACATTACTCACCTAAACCCGCTTGTTCTTTCTACGACGATTACTTGTTCCCATACGGTGCCAACAAGTTTACCGCCTCGATAATAGAACCACACAATCCTAAAAACCAGCGAGTACAACTGATTTTAACTCAACCTGCAACACAATGGCGAAAGCCCCCTTTCTTCCCCAACAATCCTAGGTGTGGTTCGACATCCACATCGTTCTACCTGCGACCTGAGCCTTTACCCCGACACATCAAGGTCGCCTGGTTCTCGGGAAGTTTACCAAGTTTAGTTAGAAACTTTCAGGTTTTATAACATACGCTGGTGATGTTAGCTCCATCGTTCCAAAGTGCAATCTTTCTTCAGTCTGAATATCCGCGGTGCTACCCCATGATGAACCCTGTTTCACCGTCCCCAAGGTTCACCGCGTTTAGGTCGCGCCACATTGGACAAGGCCCTATCTGTGTTGATCAATGCCCTTTTTATGATTTCCAGCTTCAAGCATTACGAGGCGCCCGTAAATAGTGTTTTTAGGCCTTTACCCTGGTTGTTCTATTATGATATTGCGTACCAGCATGCTGCCCCCCCATTTCGAAACAAACGTTGGTGTCATTAAATCTGGGGGAACTTTTCTTACATTCTAGTGTGGAACAACAAAAATGTCTGTCCAGGTTCGTTAACCCCTTACGCTAGCTCAATCGACATTCTTTGGCATTATTTTATTTTAGGTAGGTGAACGTCCGCCTTCGAGTAGGATAAGCATGTTTTTCCCAAGCGAATGTTGCGGAAGGGGGTGATTAGGCCCAGGCTTGAACTTCCTAGTTAGGGAAGTACTGTTCAAGAAGGTTAATTTTAAATCTGCATATATATATTTAAGCTGCTCACCCTAATACGGCTATGCTTGTCTTGTAAAATCGGCACATAATTAAATTTTTGTTCGTGGCTTTCTTTCAGTTTAACGGTAAAAATCTTTCAGACAACAGCAATTCACAAGCCGATCGCTAAACGCGACCCCATCAGCCACACCTCAAACAGCCACAGAAATTGACCTTCTTGACACCACTGACATTATACAGCCGTCATTCTGCGTATCAGTGCGGATTTGGTAACTTCATATTGGAGGCCTTTTTGATTCTGATGATAGGTGATAAATTAACGCTCAGCTTGTTAATCATGGGAGTAACTGGCTGACGGCACCTCCAGGGCATATGGTTCTGGAGTTCTTCAGACTGTTGTTTACTGGCGGCAAGTTGCCACTGGTCGGAATGCAGTCCGTCAGCTTTCCCATCATGGCCCTAACTGAATTTACGAAGTACCATTCAGTGCGGACTGTTACAATGGTAATGGGAAAGCATAATCACTCTGCCACATTTACGAAAACGCTGACTTGACGCTCTTAATAGAGGTTTTAGCCAAGATCTAACATGCTTAAATTATCACTGGGATTTTTCGTGGACAACGGCGGTTTGGGGTAAAATTTAGGTTGAGCCTCAATTCTGAATGTAGGATATTCATTGACTGGCTTCAACGTTCTGACTCATTTAATTCACTGACGTGAGCACGAACAGAAACCTCAAACAGTGTTGGTTTGGGTAACTTTTCCTAAAAATGGAGGTTGGTGAACAGCGCAGATCACATGAACATTTGGCACTGTAAGATGGGCGCAAGTGCAGTTGGTGTCGGATGCTACCAGGAAGGTTACTTGCCTTCGCAGAATCAGTGAAATTTACCATTTGAAGCAGAATTTTGCGGGAAAGGGCCGAGTTTTTTCATGCGCTTGTTAACCTGCCTTCCCGTGCCGAGATTTGTTCGCCAAACGGTCGATGTACTTTTCTCTGAAAACAGTTAAATGGACTGGAGTAGGTGGATATCACAAGTGGTGATGCCACTGACATCCGTTAGGATGTACTTTGAGAGCTAGTGGTGGTGTCTGATGGGAAGCTTACAAGCAACATAATCTGGGCAGCTTAGAAACTTACAGCACAAAATTTACTGAGCAGCAGATGGACACGTGGCACTCATAACCGGTGCTGGGATGGATGTTGACGAGCTTCATGCATTATGCCCACTACCGAGAAACAAGCTGAAATCATTATACAAAATGGCATTCCTGATGATTTGCAAATATCCCCTTTGCTCGTAATGGGGTCCTAGAGCCAGTTTCATGGTTATCTTTTTACTGGAGACGACACGTTCGTCGTCGTTTGAGACAAACCTGAACACACAAAACACCGACTATCGGGGTTGTACAGTTATAATCACACATCAGCCCACATAGTTCTAAACACACTGAATAGCGTGGTTTGGAGCATCGAAGGGAAGGTATGCTGGGCAGCCCAGCTGCCTTGTAAGAACTGACAGTCAGGAGAAACCCCCGTTTTGAGTAAGTTAAAACTAGGGCTGAAACATAGGCGTTTGGAAATTTGACCCACCAGTCACACCATATTCCGTATCCCGCACTTGGTCAAGCCGAATGTGGTCTACAGTAATAAAGTGCATTATCAGGTCGTAACCTGTGGGTGTAGTACTTTCCACCGGAGATGCAGCGAAGGGCTTCTCATTCTCCCAAAAACTAGGACTCCACTTTTCACAACCCCAGATCCCTCGAACGGCCCCTACCAGGAAACGCCAGGTGCAATAAAAATAGAAAAAAATTGAAAGTTCCACACATATCGATTCACTTAAAGCAGTTTTTGTATTTAAAGGAAAATCCCGAACCAGTGAGCTAACGCAAGTTAGGTAACCGACTCCGAGGTAATGCGGCATTTTGGTGCCAAATAATATGATTAAGACAGAGACATTCAGAAATTTCGTTGGTAGAAGGATAGTCGTCGAGAGTTGATATTAGGAACTGCCTTTGAATCACTGGCGTTCTCGTAGGAGCTGGGTGTAAGGTTGATGATATTGGTGGGTGTTGGCGTCGGATATGACAGTACGGATGGGGTAAATGACGAATAGTGAGTAAAGTGCTGGCTTATCTACGCGAAGTGGAAGTTGATGTTCTCACCGTCTCTCTGTCTTTGAGAAGGGGGCAAGTCTTGACTAGCAGATTCAGGTGTATTATTTATGGTGTCGTTTCCAGCGGTGGCCAGCAGCGTTCTAGCCTCCCTTAAGTGGAATAGTCAGGAGCGACCTTTGCTTTCACACTAACACCAATGACCATGAAAGCAGCATGCAGGGGCACCATTAACCGTCCCGCCGTCGTGAACCCATTTGAAAGCGGGTAGACTAAAGTGAACTTTGAGGGGCCAACTTCAATCAGATGCGGAAATTTTCCAGGAGGATTGGGGTTTTCTGATGTTTGTTGCAAGTGAGCCAGTCGAGAAATATAGCCATCCAGGAAGAAGATGCCTACGAGCTCCCGTTTAGGAACCGGATATAGCTTGGGCTACGGCTTCACACGTATGATTAGCAGCCTTCGTTTAGGCCCAAGGGAGGGTAAAAAACCTCAGAGCCTTAAAATTCGGTAGGTTAGGAACGCTGGTTCACAGCTTAGATCGGCGGTGAAGGCTCCAATCCTGTCTACTTGCTTGGGGGTAATTTGAAGTGAATGGTGCTCTCGTTGTGCGGTTTAGATGTTTCAATGTATTGGCAACGGTCCGTCGAACGAGAGTTAAATCTCCTTGAAGGGCTGCTTGAAAAGTATAAACTTTGGTGTCCGTACCTGAAAGGAAGGCGTCGCCGAGTGGTTAACCACCGTGGTCATGGATGAAGCAGGGGCCACTGGGAGAGCAGCGATCGGAGTGCCTTGGTTTAGATGGTCCAGCACCTATTTTTTTAACTACAGAGGTATGGGAGTGTTCACCAGGATGCCTAATGTGTACGGCCAAACCAGGGGTTCGGCAGTATGATAGGGCATGACCATGGTAGGGCATATATTGCCATGTACGTGGGAGAAGAACAAACTACAGTACGGTTATAAACAAGTGCATGGGGCCACGGATAGAAATTATGCCGGTGCACATTCACGCACAAACTCCTGTTGACCCTAAAAACCGTCTTCAGCCCAGCTCAAGCACGCTCGCGTGGTGCAATGGAATACATGTTTGGATGACCCTTGCAACGCGAACCATTCGGCAGAAACACTACGATTGTTTTGGCCTCGGTGATCACCGATAAGCCTGTTTGAAGGTTCGCAGGTTACACCTACTGAATACCACGTCCACAATAATACCAGTACGGATAAGGTCGGTGTGATAGTAACACCAATCAGTGCGCTGTGGACGACCAGAATCGAAGGCCAGAAGATACCAAACAGGTAATAGAGAAGCTGCAAGGACGAAAGTGACGCCAAACCCCATACGCAAAAGCGTACAGCCTCGGTGCCAATAAACAATCGTGCGAAAGTAAGGGGCAGTTTAAAGACTGAAAATTTCCATCATCGAAAGCAATCATCAAATGGGTGAACATGACTCTCCGGTGGAGTCAGTCCCTACGTGGTTCACACCGATCGCGTTGGCACTTGCTGTGAAAAAAACATCTTTTATTGCAGATACTTTGATTGGTACTGTGCATTACGGAGATAATTAAAATGGCGGACAAGAGTTCACGCAGGTAAATGAAGAGCCCGATACTAATCAGGGTTTCTGGGGAGCGAAATGTACCCCTTTTGCCAATCAACAAGTGTGCAAACATATACTTGTGCTCCGCGGGACGTTCGAAATCGGTTTCGCTTTACCCTTGTGTGAAAGTGGGAAAGAATTCTTTCACAGCTCAATCTGTTTACAGAGTTCACACGTGTCATTTGTTGAATTTTTTCACTCTAACACACCATTCACGTGATAACATCTGTTATTTCGCACTCAGTTTCTATTTTGTACCCATTCTCAATGTTGACCCAAATCAATACAAGCCGCTCTCCGTAGCCATCGATGGACCACAACAGATGTGGACAAAATGGGTGTCCGTCGAATGCAAGACGTGGTATGCAATGTCACTCCTGCAAGGCCCGGTGGCACTTCAAATACACGGGTTTATAGGACGACCAGGTAAGCCAACTGGCTAACTCTCCTGACCCGTTTGTCTGCGTCAGCTGCCTCTACCTTAGAGGAGCAATACATTCCACAACTAAGAAGACAGCCATCAAAAACGGAACCAAATCCCCACTGCTAACTCGAAAAGGCCAGTGCGATTGTACCACTTTAATCGGGACACTCGAAGCGAAACTGGAGCTTCTTTCCAAAGCTCTGAAGGATGCGAAAGCGAAGAATATAGCGACATGGACGAAAGTTGATAAAGAACTTTCTTCGCTGAACGAGTACCTTGCGCTATCCATCCCCGGTCCGCTGACTGCGAAGAAAGTCATCCAACTCTCTGATGCGACAATAAAGACCGCCACGGCGTCTCTAGTGGACAGACGCGTAAGGGAGAGCAGGCTGATCATCTGGGGGTCGTTCTCCAGAAATATCACGCC
>SJOL01006088.1:43739-69104 GCA_004794785.1 Opisthorchis felineus
TTCATAAAAGATTCATGGAATGCGGATGAAGAGCAGGCGATAGAGTACGGACACCTCTTCTACTTCCAATTGGAAGTAGGTATGCATGCACCAAGTGTGTTCTTTAACGGTGAGGAATAACAAATGGAACAACTACAAGGATTGGGCACCCAAATGGTGGCCTTAATGCATATACTGTTCCGTGAGTAGAGGCGCCAAGCTATGAAACTTCATACGCCCGAAAATTTATCTCATAGTGTTACCTCTTTCAAAGTCGTTACTACTCAGTTTGCCCCTACATGCATATGCCAAAGAAGTAGCCACCATTACAAATAGGAAACTTCGTACTATCGATAGAAGCAAATAAAACATGGAACGAAAGTGTGTCGTATCTGTTCGAAGATACTGCAGCTAACCAGTACGAAACTCTACGGGATCAAATTTTCGTTTGACTTAATGCTACGGGAGCCTTATTACTGAAGTAGACCGAAATACTCTAAATAAAACAAACGAATGCATCGGTCCACCGTCCTCTACCACTCGGATTTATAAACAGAATTCTGAACCCTGCGGGGGCGCATCACATGATAATTCCTTTTTATAAGCACCACGTTTAAAAGGGATTGCTTGAAGTCAACAGGCACCCTTTCACGGATTATCAACTAGGCCTGGGTACCACAAATGAAAAAATAACTCCAAAACATTGTTCCAGCTGTTCACTCTAGTGACCACTTTTGGATTGTGAGTTTTAGCGTACAGCCCGCCACCGGCTGAAATAGTTAAATCTACAAATAGTCCAGATGTCAAATCGCGTTCGGATCGTACCCCTTAGCACAAAAGTCGGAGAAATATTGTTCAAGTGCTTAAGGTTGACTGGCTACCATTTGGCATGGCATACTGTTTCACAGGTTAACGAGTGAAACCCAAACGAACTAATGATCTCCAGCTCAAATGTTCGACCAAAATTAAAATGCCTGCCCCTAGGCCAGTTGAGTCATCTTTAGATTCTTCAACACGGGAAAGGACATTTTTAAACTCCGGAAACGTAACAGGTCACCATTGGTGAGCCAAATGAATATCTGGAGCTGCCGAAGATGGTGAGTGTTATTCGCGTCACACTAATTCCATTTCTCCTCCAGTTATTACAGAGAATCTTTTTTCGGAACTGTAAGGGCAGCTAAATCACTATTTTAAACGCTTCTCAACAGGCAAACACGGGGATATTGTAATCAGTCTATGAAGTAAAGGAGCCTACGATTGATTGCTCACCGTGCAGATGGTTGTGGACAGTGTCAGGTGAAAACCTCAAAGCTCCAAGATGCTACCTGGCACTATAACTTCTCATGTTAGGCTACCTACACATTCTCCGCGTAAGCCACAAGCAAGGGGTGCACAATACATCATCAGTAATAACCAATCAAAAAGGTATCCTTGAAAGAATCATTGTCTGGCTTGAAGTTTTCGTCAATTCCGAGAAGGGATCAGCAATCGACTTTGCCTAGAAGAGTTCGAGTTTGGGCCTCCAAAAAGCCTCGAGGGGGCTTCGACTACAACAACTGGCTTAAATCTCCAAAACAGCTCCTGGGAATTTGACGTATTTGGTATAGTTCAGTGGGCCAACTCAGCAAGCCAACTCAGGATAGACATAGCGACCCACTTCTTTCGGTAACTGAACATAGAAAGAAAAGTTCATACTCTCAAAGCCTACAGGCAGCAGCAATCTCTCTGAGATTGAGAAGCCTGGTAAGCTTACATGGGCTGCGATCATCCGCGTGGCTAAATGCCAATTACTCGAGGTTCGAATATTATTTGGTTTCCCGTCAACAGGAGGGCTTTAATGCCGTATTGGTCAGAAGCCTCATGAATAGGGAGTACCCAAGGGGGCTCAAGCAGAAGACGACTAGGGGTAGAAAACTAAAGTCATCGGATGCAGAAAATGGTAGGCAGTTGTTGGTAACAAGGTGGCAGAGTTTTATTCTGAACTAGCGAGTAAAGGTGGCTTCAGCAAATTGGTGTAGTTCTGAAGGCAAACCCTGTCATAGTGGATGACCTTGCTAACCTGATAGCCCAGCACACGGAGATTGACGGAGATCTTACAAACTTCAAACAAGTGGACCATTGATTTGGGTGGTCCCATGCTCAATTTTTAAGTCGGAACTGCTTAAAGTTGGGACATGCCAAGGGTCAGGGATATGGTACAAGAAGCAGACTTCATGTCAATCAAGAGCGATATCACTGATGCCATAACAGAATATTTTTGTGTTTGTTTATCAAGGAAATTGGTTGTAGTGAATAATCGTAATACGGTAGTATATTTGCATGATAAAGTCTGCACCAGTAAGAATATCAACCGGGATATTGCTCGTGCAGAAGCTGGCTGATTTACAGACAATTGTCACAGAATACTAGCCGAGCGTATTATAAAACAATCCATTTCATCATGGATGGTGGCAACAGAAGAAGACAGTAATTAAATTGAGGACGATTCCTTTTGGTCTTACGGACAAACCTATAGCCTACCACTATAGAGATTTATCAATTATTAAAGCGTTCAGGAATCTAAATAAACTTATTTTTCTGGAGAAAGTCTTTGAACAGCGTATTGTTAATCTATGTAGGATTCTGGGTGCAAGTAAAGATCGGGATAGCAGAAAGATCACACAGCTCCCTGGAACTAGACACATGCTATCACAGGTTTATTTAGACTGTGCCATGGTATAAATTTCATTCACATGGAGAAGGTGAGATAACAGTAAATTCGTAGACACTTCCGAAGTTTGTAGAAATGGATATGGAAAAACAAGTATAATCTGATGTTGATATTTGACTTACGGCAGACAAGTTAGTTTTGGATGGCAAAGCGACTGAGGCAGCCCTGACGCCGTAAACCTTCTCAGATTTGGAAGGGGTTTTCGCGAGCATAGTTACCATTTTGGAAGATGCCATTACTGGTGTTTTTTATCATATACCTTCAACATTATAAGTTTATTTAACCTTCTACCTACGTATAACACTTTTGTATAGATCAGAAATTACTAGACTGGCTTCATTTTCGAATACCTCTAAGTTACTAGACCAGTTACTAGAGAAACTGGTATTCAGAAAACTTTCATATGGGAGCATAACTCTTCTAGATCATTACCGTGCACCATAATGAGGTTAGCAAGCAAACGATATTAGAAATTTCCCTCTTACACTCCGGAGGTCAAGCAATGGTGACTTTGGTTACTTAGAAAAACGAGTGGAGAGAACTTCTGGAAATAGCTTCAGAATATACCGATATATGTTTGGTTGATACCCTGTAAAGATTTGCGTTATACCACTGGGAGCCTGCAAACCGTTTGTCTAGAGCTAGATGTGCTACTGTGATGACCCAATGTATCCAATGCTAGCCCGAAGGACTACTGTCAACGGAAGAACTCACAACGACGTGTTACGGTTCAGCGATCGGTCCAACTGTGACGATAGCATACGGCCAGCATAACTGTGGTTTTGGAATACGACCCCTGAGCAGGCATCTGATATTACCCAACGAAAGCAGGTTTTTGGGAATCATGGTGCATTTTGTTCCATAAACTTTTGCGTTGTAAAGTAACTAAGTATCCGGCATTTGGTCCAACTAATAAATGTTCGTAATTTTCCGTAAAAATTTTAAGTGGACCTGATCGACATGGATAGACATAATACAGATATACCGTCTATGCCGCATAAAAGTATATACAATAAAACAGCACGGTACACCGCGAGTTTTGTGTCCGATTTCAGATACCAGTTGCTCCGGACATGTCCTTGAAGTATCTCAAGTTCAACAGTAGCTTTTGCAGTTTGTGAGCTCTTTGTTCACCGCTTGGTTGGTGATCAGTAAAAGTATAGAATCACAATATTGCACTCTAAATTATCCATTCGGCAAATTTATTTGTCGCCTAAGAGCGACTTAGTAGAAGGCATGAGAGTTAGAGTTATTTATACTTGGGCTGACAACAGATACTGTGGACACGAATGCTGTCGACGAGTGCTGAAACTCACCTTCAGAATGTGCCAATAGAGCACCATCACTGGAAAAACGTGAAATACAGATCCTCTAGTTACTTGCTTCTTGTATGACATTGAAGCTTGTTGCAGTAAATTGGCCACTGCGCAGACAATACGGAACAGCCAGACCATATAGTAAATTGTGAAACTCCTCCGCACACGCGGTAGTAAACAATTTTCGCTTTATGATGCAATATATATGTGTATAAACATTTGGCCAGCGGCTTGCACGTAACATCGCAGTTGGCTTTGCGCAGACCATTTGGGAATTACTTACCATTCGCGGGCGTCTACTGAACCAATCATTGTTGGCCTGCTGACTCGCTTCGAATTCCGGTCAACCAAATAATTTATTGATCGAATTGCGTCCAGATTGGGTTAGCTGGTCAACATTGCTTGGTCCAACAGACATTTGTGCATGATATTTAGCTCCAAAGCGCTTTGTGCTGAGCTATGAGCGACCTCACTTCCGAGCCACTGATGCCGGTTTCGATTTATGGGGTTGGTTTCAGTGAGAAAACACGTAGAGGCATTTCTTTTTCCCATTTTCGCCTCACTATATAGGCACTACGAGTAACGTTGACGATTTGGAAGTCAACCGGACCCTAAACAAGAGAGATGGGAAAGCTGGGATAGAAGGATGATTAGTAGAAGCTATATCACAACCACAGGGATTGCCAGTATGCGGTAGGTCATATCAAACTTAGGCACGACACCAGTTATCTACTGTATGATAATTTCACCTCGGCCTATTGACGTACTCCAAACAAACATCAGAAACCCTAGCAAGAGTGACCATGTGATCGCACGTGTGGACATCCTGCTCCGGTTAGGGGCGTTAGTGGTGTACAATGTCCATCGTTAGGGGGTTTTATGAACAGAGTAGCTAATTTTACAACATAGTGCTACTTGTAATTATCCAAAATATTTCCACATTCTTAGTGGCTTTTAAATAGATATCTTTGAGCCAGGACAAGTCAACAGGATACCGAAGGTCTACGATAAAATAGCTACCTGGGTCCAAAGTTGAGAAGTATTTTACAGTCTTTTCCGGGTGTGACACTACTGCCCCTAATACAGGCTGCTAAAGGGGCAGCCATTAAGCAGCACGACCAGGGTTGGGTCCTTTTGTCCTCCAAGCAATTTGTCGGTTATCTCACAGTTGTGGGGCAATTTGTACCAAGAGAATTGGTCGGGTTTTGTGAGAACATGCTTCACAGTACACACTTCGGCATTAGTTTTGCTGGCCCAGAAAGGCTGAGAGAAGAACCACAAACCTGAGCCCTTTTTGCCATGCGTATTTTGCGAACTGGTGGCCGGATCGATCCGAAAGCTTCACCGCGACTTCCACAACACAGTATAAATCCGAAGGTTTTATCTGTTGGCTAGTCATTGTTGATGAAAGTATACAAGCTAGAGCTGTATACAGAGAAGAATTTGAGCTGGTCCTCTTATTTTCCATGATATCAAGAAAAGAGTTCTAATTATGTACTTGTGCTGTCAGCCTCTTTTTGGTCATAAGCTGCACTAATCATTTTGCACCGCCACGAACTTCACAGTGATTGTTAGCATTCAGGGTTACATCTTTTGCCGTCGTCTAATTTTCTTTGCCCCTTGGTATCCTATTTTGGTGACGAACCTGTTGGACTGAATGCACAGATCGCCATCGCCACTTGTTTAAACGCCAAATTCGTCCTGGTTAATTGCAGCACAAAGCCCGGATGTATCGATCTTTGACCTATTTTTCCCTCTAGTTATTTAGTCCTTCAACCTCTGCTGTCCCAGTGGAAAAAAAGATCGCCATTATCAACTTATTCGCAATTTTTTACTGGAACTACAAACCAGGCCACTTGTGACGCACAAGTTGGACACTCTGCTGTGTTTTGTCGCCTCCCAACAGTTACAGTACTACAGCGATCCAAATAAAATGTACTGAGCTGAATGTAGCCAAGTGTGGAGCCCCCTTATTAAGTGCGATGGAGCTGTTTCAGGAATTATTCGGGGAAGATTGCATAGTTATTGCCAACTTCCCGGTGGTCTACTTGGTTTTTCATACACAAAAATACTCCGGCCTGCTGTCTTCTATTGAATTACAACAAGTAACTTGTTTAGCACTAATACTACCACAGCTATTTGGCTGTGACAGAAAATCTACTCGAAAACAGTCAATCCGGGCTGTAGGCAATTTATATAATTTTTCATATCTTGTTATAAACCATGTGGTAAAGGATAGTTATTGACACTGCTGGGTAGGCAAACTGACAGGGTATTTGCTAGGCTCAGTTAATTGTAAGTTTGTAGGTCAACCGCTCTAAGGACGTGAACCGAGTGTCGAGAAGATGGATCAAAAAGGTGGTTAGGGAGCAACATGAAAGTTTAGTCTATCAGATGCTGGAACTAAGTGATACAGGTTGTGCAAAGTGTTTTCGCAGTATGTCTCCCAAACCACGACGTTGATGTGGATACGCAACTAGCTAAAGTTGAACGCCTTTTCAAGGTCAAGAAAAATTTGGATGTAAAAGGCAAACAGGTCTCTTAATCATGCATTCATGGTTGAAATGCAAAGTGAAACTGACTGATTGTACTCATGTGCTAGCATAAGTGACAACGAAGAGGATGTTAAAACATTATTGAAGGTACCAAAGAGGATGGTAAAATATCGGACACGCTGTATTATGTGAAGGCGGCTGCAGGTACTTAGGGACCACATCATTTGAAGAGGTGACGAGAAGCCTAGCTTAGACTTTGCTGCTGCTCCCGCACTCTAACAAGTTGCCTTGGATTTTCACACGGATTTCCGGAAAGGCTACACGGCTGCTCGTTTACTTGTATCCGATCAGGTTAAATTTACTCCGACGACAGGTCATCCACCTTGCTATCAGTATGCTGCTCAGTTTAGGCTTTTAAGTTCACTGGGCTAACGCATAATGCGGAGGACGCTGCTATCTTATTGAGCCTGGGGCAACGGAAAATTGCATGACTAAGAATTATTACTAGAATTTACGTCAAACCGTAGGTAAATGTGGTTAACATGTGAGACATCCCGCCTCAGCAAAGTTCATCTGGCCTTGAATGTGTCTTCAGCAGTAAATCCAATCAGACTCGCTGACTCCAACATACAGGCCGCCTCTGCACTGCAATTTTGACGCTAACAGTGAAAAAGGATACGCCAATTTGCACTTAATTTGAGAGCGCAAAAATCGGATTCCTTAAGATGGAGTAGACAAAATGTGTCCCTTCGCTTGTCCATTTGTGCTTCGTACTTTAACATATGGCAGTCCGTCAGTTATTAGTTTTGGCGATCAACTTTCACACATTTTGGTAGAGTAGATCCACTGTCCTAACCCAAGGGGGTAAAGTAATTTTTTTCTAAAACGGCGCTGATGATTGGCCACAATTACCATGTGTTTACTGAAAAAGTAAGATAAAAAATGTAAGAAATGTAATGGCGCAAGAGGCATCAAAATTTATACCTCCCGGTGCCGGAAATATCCCATCAGCCTTTTTGTCCACGAGACCGTCCCTATTGGCGCTCATTACTGATATGTTGAAATTACGAAAACGGCCTTTGGAATCATCTGAGAGCTAACGAGAGACAGAAAAATGCGACCTAATTTTCACTTCAAAACTTTCAGGAGTTGTCAAGAGCTGTTCGTCTTGACAGCTCACGCGACCAGTTCTTCGAAAACGAGATCACTTTTACGGTCCGGTGCCTGAAGTCACGGAAAACATTTGGCTGGTTGCTTTCAAAGGTCACCAACCCCTATGTGAATAGATACGCAACAAGTGTGGTACTTAAGGAGTTAAACATTCGGTTGTCTAGGTCTGTGAACATGAAAGCTCACGTCGGTAAGGCTTTATGCTTCTTCTGTATATAAGTTTTCACACTTAGATCCCGCTGCACGCTGGAACTTGCATTCACTTTTGAATATGGGGTTACAGACTAGAGGTTAAGATTCCAGTTGAGTGAGTAGCGAACACATGGATAGTGTAAACTTGAAACCTTTAAAAAAAAACTTGGTTATTCATTTTTTCATATGCTCATTAGGTTGATTTATTTTGATCGGGCAAAAGTCCACGACTCTTATCGTGAATAATCAGCTCGAATCATATCCAGTTATTTTATTTCCACCTTTTCATATAGATTGGACTGTGTCTCATTCTAAGGCTATTCGGCGATACGGTGGGTGAATCTGAGAAGGTTGCTCTCAAGCGTAAACAGTGGAGCAAGCGCCAACGCTAGCAATAAATATGGCGCAGAATGCTGTACTGGATAGTTGCATGATGTGGGAATATTTTTTTCCCTCTCAGGTCAAAATGACAATTTTTGATATCGCCTAATGATTTCTGAAAGATATTTGGATTTCCACACTTAAGGTGATATGTTTTTAGAATTGCTTTCCTCGAAAGACTCTATCGGTTCTAAAGAATCTAATTCGATAAACCCCAGCCATTACACTGCAGCTCAGACTTTTGTTTTCAAAGAATCAGTCCGTGAATCTAAATGATGAGTAACTATGGTTCCGTTTGGTCGATTCTCCAGTCATCTACATTTTGTTCCCGCACAGATTTGTTGGTTTCAGTTCCTGACTGACCGTGCAATGACCAATTATGTATCGTAAAATGACTAGGTAACCGAATTTAGATCATCTCTAAAGTTGAATTATTTCTACTTTCATATCCAAGTTTATCGAGAAGTAGCATGTTTTTACCTTCCAGAATGTATAAACTGAGTCATGCTGGTTGTCATATTCTTCTTCCACGCATGTCCTTTGCAGGCGCAAATCTTTTCACCTTTGCGAAATTTTACAAAAACAAATAAAATTCACATTAGGCGTATTCATTTTTGAATAAAAATGTCAATCTATTTTATCACCTCTTCAGACCTGTTTATGAGGACAAACTTATTTGCACTGAAGATTTCGGCCTGGTCGGTCAAACTGAGAACGGATATCGCAGCGACAGATATCGGAGCTATTACAAAGTTTCTAAACTTTCAGCCCTTTGACCTCTTCCATGGATTGTCTTGGTCCGAAACGGAAGATATATATGTAAGTAGATATTACGGTTATTTGAAAGTGTCGATGATCATTCACTTACAGGTTACTGAAACCAAAACATACTTTGACTCATACATAATTACGGTTTCGCTTGTGGTCTAGTAAATACGCACAGAAGGACTAGATTTTTTATTGTTCACTATGCTACTAAATTGATTTCAACAGTATGTTGGTTGACAGGGCTGCACGAAACAGGTGTCCGCACAATGGATTACTTGCTCATTGACCATGCAAAAACGACGATTGACAGAGTAATTTAGAAAGTGAACTTGTCGGTCTCGAGGTGTTCTAAAACCTGGCTATTAGGCTATGGTTAATTAGTCTGTTAACTTGTTGTCTCGACTCACTCCGAGGGACTTCAGTCTATATGACCAACTGCACTAGCTTTATGAGGTGAAATAAGGAGCCAAGTCCACTTTTGTTCTACCCCCACATCATACCGATGAAAAATGGGTGACCGTTTTATCTATTTTTTGCAGAATGTTTTCCATGCGAAGCGCAGTAAGACCGCGGTCTTTCAGTCCGACTTGCAACAGCTCAGCCAGCTATTAGCGCTACTTCCGCTCTATGTTGTTGTCGCCAACTGGATCACTGACCTGGCGGATACCGATGAAGGAAAACAACGGCTTATTGGGGTTTCCACAGTACCCTTATCTGGTCTTATCCCTTCTAGATCTAATTCCTCCCATACAGAAACTAAAGAGGTAAGTTAAAGATCTGCGTGCGAATGCGGTTTCAGTCCATAGACCATTGTGAAAAAAACAAAATCCTAAGTCAAACTGTCAGGTTTGGTCAGTTTTGCCGAGAACCGAGTGTAGGTTGGACAAAGATAATTTCATTTAGGTCAATTGTCAACTAGCAATGTTAATAATAGGTTCGCATTTCTCATCCAACGAGGCAATTTGTAAATCACCAGATCAATAGATCAGTACGTAGGACAACAGGAAATTTTCCGACGAAATGATGTAGGAAATTAATTGATTATGGCAGGAAAATGATCAGGAAATGAACACTCAAATAGCAACTCTTTTTTCAGAAACTTGCTGATCATTCAAACAGCGGTCAGCAAATGCTTTTGGCTTGATAATTCTTTTATTTATCTCCCATTCAGCTTTCCGGTTCCTTTCCCATTACAAACCTTCTGAGTCAAGATGTCGGTGAGATCCAGCTGCGAGTCTCGCTGACGCATATTAATACGGAAACTAACTATCAAACTCACAATGTGGCGGAACTCTGTTCAGATCGTCAGGTGGGTTTTAGGAACTTCATTCCGTTCATTTATATACTGTTTTTTCATCAAAAGAAGGTTATCCGTGCATAATTCTGCAAGCAACTTGGGCGGACTGTTAACGTGATTACATCATAGTACAATGACGAGGGGACTTACTATTGAACATAACATCAAGACAACTACTTCGGTGAAAACTGACCACAGTTGAGCAGCGAACCCGCGCGGTGAAAATATCAATCGTTTTTTTATCAGTTGAATCAGCGAATCAAGCTTTTAACAAAGTAATGAAAATGACGACCCTGAGTGGCACTGTTTTGAAATGGGGCGGACAGTGTGTGAATTTTTCCCGCCCTTTTTGCAGCAATTCAATGGTAGTTTCGTTAAGAAGGAATTTGGAGCTACTTTGTTACGTCAGTTAAGCTAGGCGGTAGGTGGAGAAACTGAAAAAAAGTACCACAACTTCTTTGATCGATTGACTCTTACTACACCAACCGATCATAAATTGCTATTAGAGTGAATTTTCAGCTGTTTGCGGTGGAATATTTTTTGGCTGGAACTCATTCAAAGGAAACCTGATCATGTTAGGAAACAGTCGACCTTATAGTAGATACAAAATTAGCGGAATGTATACCACAAATTGACTGGTCATAATCTCCGTAAGTAGTAACAGCTGTATGGCGGGAGTCTCTGGGTGTGTGAACCAGCCACAGAAGAACTGTCGAAATGTCAGGCTAACCCACAGTACATATTTGGAGTATCAATTCCTTTCTTGCAACAAACGTCTTCTCAAGCCTTCATAACAGCAAACCACAAAAAGGCCAGGGCTTGTTGCACAATGAATGCTGCATTTCCTCAGAGCATTATCGACAAAATTTGCGGTACATCTGTGCTGTATTGTTAAACACAGCAACAGTGACCTTCATCTAACACGGGGCTTATACGAGACAACTACAATGCATAATGAAGGTCCGGCGAAATATTCGATTGTGCGAAAGCAGCTGTTGATTTGCTGTCAGTCCAATGAAAACTACTACGGAGCAGGTTCAGAGGATCGGAAAACACAGGTATGATTAGGTCGTACTGTCTCGTCCAATGACGTACTTCTCTGGTTAAGTTCATTTTCTGCTGATTCACCTACTTTACCACTTTTTTTCATAACCCTAGTCGGAGACAGCTTATGGTACTCCATACCAGCCGGGCATCGTTTGGATAAGCTAGAATCCCCTGAATGCCAGTCCTCCGTCGGCGTCAATTCAGTGGCATAATAAGCTCCTACAATCGTACCCAGAACGTCTACACAGCCAACCTGGCCGTACAAGCCAGAATGACTCATCCTAACATCCAGTTATACAGTGCCGCATGACTGACTTAGACTTAGCTTGCAAATCTTCGAGGGCGCTTTCAAGAGCATAAGTGTGGAAAGTGTCTTAATTCGAGAAAAGATACCCGGCTGGTACTGTACCATCTAACTATTGGTAGCTCGGGCCAGTTTGTTGGCCGCTGACGGATAGCGGTGGCTGTGTTCTCCGAGGTTGACAATTGGTGTGTCACCGCTAGAGCAGAAATAGACTGCGCGTTTGAGTGGGTGTTTCCTCCAATGTGTTTTAATGGTTTCTACAGGGCGAATGACATACCAATGTTGATCATCTGTTTGAAGACTGGCTTTCACCCAATTTGGTTTCCGTTTAAAGTTTGCGTGTCTGATTCTCATTCATGAGATTGGTTCGTTGACTGCCCTTATTTCAGTAGTTCCGATTGTTCATTCCGATTAGCTATTAATTTTTTAGCTTGTGTTGATTTTTCGCTTCTTTCTTGTCATTTCTTGGGTTAGTTGGATTCTTTTCGGCAGTCTTCTTTCCTTAGTTTAATTGGACCATTCAATCATTTCCTCGAGTTGCGGTCCGATTTTCAGATTTTTGGCCGGTTCATAAGACTTTTTTCTGCACAATTTTAAGTTGATACTCCGCTTTGCATTTTAATTTACTTGTTCATGCTCTGCTTGAGTGTTACTTCCATTTGTCCTGAATCACTCTACTAAGTTTTCTGCTTGTATGAAACCGCCATTTGGTTTCTTCACTGGTTTCCTGTGTAGCACTGAGCTTGGGGATTCCGGGCTTCTTTTTTCCCAAGCGATTGGTAGACTGAAACAGGCTCAGTGCTTTCAGTGATAACCTCGCTTCCACAAAGTCACCTCCATTCCATCTTCTTGCTTGGATTAGTACGAAGGCTTGGTTTCGGTTGAGTTAGCTTCCTTCCTGATCTTCATGTACAGAGATGAGTACTGGTTTATCATTCCTCCTAAGAACAAGCTGTTGTTCGCGAATTCTGGTGGATTTTAGTACAAATAGAGCAAAACGGCATATTAATAGTTCGTCGAGTGACCGGGAAGCATATCCTGGATACTTATGTCAGGATGTCGTGTTCCCCTGGAGACTTTGTTTCTAAACTGTTCGACGATGCAACTAGCTTAGATTCCACTGAATGCTAGTGTTGTGCTTTCTGGAATCGATACAGCATGATTGAAATACCTGCTGAGGAGCTGGCAAAATATGCTGTTCACCTCATCAGTTGTTCCTCATCTCCCATTACCATTTCAGCTTGTACGTTGGAGAGAGTAGATTATTGGATTTTCAGTTTTCCAGAAGCAGGAAATATTGGGTTAACAATCTTCGATTAATGATCTTTTTTAATGTTTCCCTACCTGACTCATAGCGCTGATACTGCTTTATGTCAGAGCTAGAGCCCGAGTCTGGTCGGAATGCCGGATCAGCAATGCTGAAATACGTCGAATGGTGTTCGGAAGAAGTAACTCGCCCATGATAGATGAACTGGTCACACTGCATAGGTTGCGCTGGCTTGGCCACATGCCCCGTATACCAGTCGACAGACTGCCTCGAAGGGCTCTTTTTGCAGAATCACGCGAAGGGTGGAAACGAGCCAGGAGAGATCAACAATGATTTGGCAGCGAAGTGTGAAAGCCATTATCAGAAAACTCAGCTGCGCTGGTCATTGCCGTCTCCCTGGATGGGGACCCCGAGACGGGCCACATCAACGGTTCGTGACATTGTTAGACATGGCTCAGTCGCGCCCTCAACGGCGCTCGTGCATCCAAGCTTCTGCCTTCAATGCACAGCTCCACTTCCCAATCCATCAACTTAAAATTCACTGACAGACCTGTATTTACGCGCCAATTTACAGCCCCCACCTCCAATGCGCAGCTACCTACCCTACCTCCCCAAATCATCGATGAACGAAATTGTGGCAACTACAACCACTGTACGCGGTTCTTACAGCTGATAATAATGATGACGATGAGAGCCTATTCAACGACCGCCTACTCACCTATTTTAATTTGACTTGGCGTTGGCCATAGAAAGCCTACAGGACCTGGCATGCAAAAACGCACTCGAGTGTCGATTTAGGCTTTCAGCTGACCACCACCCCTCTTTCAGTAGTATTTTGTGTAAAATGACCACCACTGTCGTAGGAGGATCTGTTGCTCTAAGTAGCCTACCGTTCTTAAAACAGAATCAGAAAAGGAGTTAGTTTTGCATGTGACTCAGTGCCAATACCCAGTGTGTCTCCCAGTTTTCTTTAACACGCCATCAACCGTGCTAAGGTCTTAATCGAAGCACAATGAATCGATATCTTCTGAAACTTTGGCTTCGCCGACCCGCATGTTTCAAATTATACAAGCGCAAACCGTATACATTCACATACCGGGTATTACACTATAATATCTAAATGAGCGGGCTTACAGCATCACAAAGGTCATATTCTGGGGCATGCTAATCCACTGATATAGGTGACAGTGGGTATTCTCTAATTGTCCGGATAATCCCACTTGAAATTGTTTTTCAAACAGGTTTGGGTAGCTTTGAGTTTATACAGTTCGGTGGTGGATATGGGTTAGCTATCTCCCGGAATGTCACACAGAATCTCGAGATAGCAGGCTATTTTGGAGGAGAGCATGATTTAATGCATATCCAGTAAAGCCTTTGTACAATCCAGACTTGTATTTTCCTCAATTCTCTCCATGTTAGTGACATGCTTTTTGGTCAGTTGCAACTCCAAGAGAAGTCTTTTTGAAGTGCAGTCAGCCAGGCGCACACCTGGTGTCGAGAACTCTTAGCACAATTATTTCATTTTTCGGTTGAATGTTTGTCTGTTGAAGCCACGAACGAGTTGACGTTGTCTTGTGAAAGTTGTAGATTACTTAATCACATCTTAGTGGACGGTATCGAAGTGTTGTTGGTCGGGTTGGATCTATTTGGATAAGGCTTACTTCAGGGCTACCACATTCCCAACCTGTAGTTGCCGCTACCTAACAAAAATACTTCATTCCTCGTTTGGTTGCTTGCTATGGGCCCTGCAAGTGGCTCTGTTCGTCATTTCTTTTTCTGATGAACGTTTTCCCCCATATTTCCTGCAAATACACACCAGTTCTACATGGCTTAGAACGACAGTTTATTTGCTAACCACTTGGTTACCTCTCCAAGTGGAACAAAGGGCCAACTTTTCCCACTAGATCCTGTGCATTTGTGTTGGAGAATCGCTCATTCTATCAGTGATCAGACTTAATTTACGCTCTACACCGACTTGTGTTCACAATAAAACAGACACAGTAACTATCAGGAAAACGACGATAGATAAGTCAGGGATAATAACCAAAACTGAGCTTGTTTAGCCAAGTCTATTCGAGCGAGGACTTATACATTGTGAATTGGATGTGTTGCGAAAAGTCATGTTTCATTTTTCGAATTCTGTCGTCAAATTCTTGCTGAATGATTCCACTTTTGTGACTTTAAGCTCTGGCTTCGGTTTTATAAAGAATTCCTTGCCTAGGTTAGGTATACCATTCAACAATTACAATACGTTCGAAATCAGATTCAAAAGTTTGCCTAAAGAATAACAATTAGAACATAAGGTTGACGTAAACTCCGAGCTGCGCCTACCTGATGAGCCCCAAGAAGGGTGAAACAGGTCGTGGGCTGTCGAAGATTTTTCAACAACTTCATAAGTAGTGTATTACGTCTATACATGTATCGCGATATCTCGAATATAGTATCAACTGAAACAAGTTGGCCTAGTGTAGCACATTCAATTGCTTAGAAACATAAACGGGAGATTCAGCTGGGTTCCGGGTGAGTACCCCGTCAAGAACAAATTGGTATGCAAGTGAGTGTATTTCGCTAATTAGCAACATTGTTTGTTCTCCAGTTTCACAAGAATAACGGAGTTTACGACGGCACATCAGATGAATCTCAAAAAAATCTAATGCACATAAGCTATTGCAGTCGGACTCTGGCTGACCAGGCTGTACAGACAATCTCTCAGACATCACAACTTTCAAAGCCGAACGAGAAATTGACAAATTCAGCTCAGAAAAACAAAGTGATCTCTGATGCTGCCAAAAGCACTGCGATTCGGACCAATTGCTGTGATACAGTCAGTTGCAAGAGAGCGGAAAGCGAGCCTCGAAGACAGGTGAGTGCGTAGTATGAAATCCATATCATGTTATATTTTACAATGGCGATTATTTTGTTATCCAGTAAACCCAAGTCTGTTCGTACGATATAATTTACGGTTAAGGACTCCATTCTAATGAAAGTTAACCTCGATTCCATTAGTGTCACTAACATGCATGTTGTTCCTAATGAAGACCACCATGAATTTAATTCAAGTTTTTGTGTGGTCTCGTTCAATCGGCACCAGCACTAGAGGCACTGGCTGGCACGTTTAAGGTGTATCCTTCGGTTGCTGACTTCCAAAAATTTCAACACCACCGACCGAGTAAACATGTATATGTATTTATATTTCTTGATTATCCATTCCTGTCGTTTCATAAAGTTAAGCAAGCCTATCGAGAAATCTATACCATATTTTCAAGTTACTTGCACTCAAGTTACCACTTGCATATCTCCTGAATACACGGTCGGAATCCCTGTTTGTTTTCTAGGTGAAGGGACTGATGAATACATTTCCGGCAGTAGAATTTCTGGAGGAAGGTCTTGAGGTGGCTAATATTCAGCCGTCTCCTATCGAATTTTGCAAAGCCCCCTGTGCAGTGGATGATCGTTTTTCAAACGCGCTTCCGGACCTTCTTAACCTTTCTCAGCAGTTAGTCGAGGTGAGCTTCCTGGGGTTTGATCGCGCATAAAGAAATGTTGACTACTTATACGTCGCCAGTAGTTAGTCTCGTGCGTTAATTTACTGACGTACGATCCTGTTCTTGGCTGATTCGTTAAACCGTTGCATTCAGATTTCCAAGGTGACAAAAACACCTTAAATTGCAACACAACTTATCTAGGTATATAAGTATCTATCTTGGCTCGCATACTACAAGGCTAGCAGTACCTCATAATAGAAACTACCAAATGCAAAGTTTGCACTACACTTCCAGCAGTTGGAAGCTTTCGAATTCCAGTATCTTATACCAAATGACTGTTAAATATTAAGCTAAATCCGAATGTTTATTCGCTCCCTCAGAGCATCGAAACGCATTAAGTTAAGTGTTTATGTGCAATCCAAATAGTTTTGCTATCTGAGGAGGATTTGTGAATTTTATGCATTACCTTTACTTGATCGAACACCGATATGTGTGACTTCGTTTTCGCAGACCGCTCAAAACTTATCACCGGGAATTTATTCGGACAACGGAAAAACTGAAGTTTCATGTGCCCGAAATGAAGGAATGAACCTTTCGCCATCATCAGTAGATGATAAGCTTCCCGTTCTTTGTGCGCTGCTCAGTGAACTCAAGGTATGTCTAAAGGAAATCGATTCAAGTACCGATAGTGCTTTCAGTTCAGAAGTTCGGCAAAGTTAAGCACGTAGTTGACATTTTGAAATGTTTTGGGTAGCGTTCTCCGGTACAGAAACCCGGTTTGAGGGTGGAGTCCTTGGAGTTCAACAAACCTTAACTCTTCTGAGGTATCCACACATTTTCCGGATCTAAATTGCCCCAGCCGCACTCCTTCTAATTATGGGCTTCGTTTTCACTCACCACTGTTGTTTCGAAAACATTAGCCAATTTTATTTGCCTGAAAGATGTGAGTACTGTCTGTCCGGCAATGCTAAATTCATTATGGTTCTTTCCATTCAAATCGATGCAACACTGTATGCGACTGTAGAAATTATATGGTATACCTATCGGAACATGTTGCTCGACCTATTGATGAAGTAAATGTAGTGGCTTTTAGAATCTTGCTGCTGGCAGGAACGAAAGTCATCAGTTTTCAATCGCACTTGGTTGACGCTTCACACTTACGAGCACGCCAACCAACGTCCTGCCAGCAGCAAGCGTACAATGACATCCACTCTTTAGCCATTTTTCTCTGCCAGTTTAGTTTGCTGGAATTACGCATTTCAAAGAACAAGCAGTGATTTATGCGTGTTGTGTACTAAATACTATCATGTACATGCAAAATATCAAGCTGAATAAGTCGATCATGACAACTAAGCGTGATCGTCCCAGTAGGCAATACCAACGTATTACAAACCCCTTCGTCATATATTTGTCATCTTTAGAGCCATAGGTTTCTCCACAAGTTTCAAGCTAACCAACACAGACCCGGAAGAGAGCATTGTAAGAAGAAATAGTGTTTTGGTGCCCTACACGTTTAGATGGCATGATAATATGGAAAAAACACGGACTAGATGGATAAACGGAATGTCTTTTACATCAAATTGCTTCATGTGCGGCCAAGATAAAACTTATTTTTACTGTTTCAGTTAGACGCTAAGAATACGGGACTCATGCTGTAGTCGATACTAACCAGTGAAGATAATCTTCTCATACTATGATTACCACATTCTTACGCCGTTTTTTATCAAGTCTCGGGAATTGTTTTCAGGTCACCCTGTAATTCCTTAGAGTATCACTTTGGAGTGAGGACTTTTACCCCACTTTAGGGCAAAACCCTCATGAAGGCCGTCCACTTCATTTCTGTGATTCGACCATCCTAAAACATTCTCTCCGGAAAAGCACCACTGAAACTTTCAGAACCGCTAAGATTGAGTGTGGGTAAGACAGCCGTATGGGTACAACCACTGGGTATTTTATCCTTTTCAATAGGAGCGGTTAACACTTCATTCATTTTTATTGGTCACAGAAGCAAATCATGCAACATCCATAAGAGAGAGGTTTGGTGACCAGAATCAGAGGAAAATGACAGCGCTTTATAAGAGTTGAGGGTACCTTGACCTCCACTTATTTCTAATCATCGCTGTATGTCCTCTTCAATACTCCATTAGCGCGTATCCCATGTGGGAGTAATACTGTTTGATTTACTGTGGCTTTGCGAACCCGTTTAATGATTTCTGTTCTCCTGAAATCGCTTTTACCTTGCTTTGTTTATGTATCTTTTCATTCAATTACAACGGAAAGGTCATGTTCTAGTAGCATGGAGACATTTATTAATCAGGGGATTCCGTGTTAAGTACGCTTTTATTTTGTCCAACAATTGGTTCCTTTTAATCAATCAAGAATGTGGTGGAAAATCGTTATCTTCAAAAGACAACCGGGTTTTTTGGAAGATGACACACGTGGAAAAATGAAGTGTGACTAACCGTACTGAAAATCGAGCGTCAAATGTTTGTTATAAACCGTAGTATTCTAACATGAACAGTCGATTTACTAGGTTCATACTGGAAGAGATCGTGCCAATTCAATCACGTGACAGGCCTACTTTATACCAGGTGGGCATTTCCAGTAGCAGAAGAGGCAAAGCGAAGCTCAACCTCTGTTTAACAGATGAGGGATTCAGCGTTTGCAATCAGTCACTCCGCGTCAGCTGGCAGCGATTTCTCATCACATCCTATCACACGGTGCATTATCTTGTTACTTGCGATAAAAAATGTCAACATAACTTATCAACTAGCGCTGCAAATCTTCCCATATTTTCAGCTTTGTTTATTGACCACACACAGTCCCGGTGAAAAAATCAGCTGGGCTGTCAAACACTGTTATGCACATCAGTGTGCTTTGAACGTCCGTGCGGATATATGGAACGCTATCGTCCTCTTCATAGTACGTACCAAGTCAAATCGAACATGCACTTCAGATGGGCGTTCGAATTCAGCTTTCTTGGACTTTTTCTAGTGCAGTCTGATTGTACTTTTTCCATTTAGGACCATAGGAATGCAAGACAAGAAATAAATACAAATTGAAACGAAATCGCGCAACCAGTGTTATCGGGGTGATAGTTGGGTTCAGTCATCCCTTCGGCATCGATACAAAATGGGCGGGGATGCAGTGGAACTCGGACGCTAGATTGAGTCGACTGGTCTGAAGTTCACCTTTTGATGGACTCCAACTTTGCCTATTCGAAATATTCGTTCCAACAGATCAACTGTTAGATTACGGCACTAGCTGAGCTGATAGAAATGAAGAAAAGAAAATGATGCGACATACGATAGACGTGTTGGAAGCAGAGAAATTAAAATACTGAAGTTCTAAATAACTGAAAACATCTAACTGTACCACAATATGTGCTATCGATAGACTACCTGGAGCTAAAGACCTAAGGAAGACAACGTTCAAGGAGACAATCGTCTAATCAGACCGTTTGGCCCAACAGTGAAACCTACCGACGTTTCCGCATACGAGCTCAGTTAGGGTTGCTATGGGGACTGGTGAAGGTAACTGTCATACACACTCATGCTGGTGGCTTCATTTAGCTCTTCCACGGTATTTACATGTGAAGCCGGTCGAAAAGAGAAAAGGGCGTGTAGCATGCTGTATAGTAGGATCAATAGAGTCGCAACTTGTGAGCACCCTGGTGCGCATCGTGCACCTTAATTTAAGGGTAAACGTTGTGCAAAGTGATAATGTTTCAGAAAACCGGACATTTAAAGTTTGACCTCTGATGCAGGCTCACTTTCATGTGCATAACAGTAGCTTACAGCCAGATTTTGTTTCCTGGAACTAAGCCATTAAACACCTAGTTCTGTCGTGATACATGTGTACGAATTCGGTAAAGGTCAATTTTGTCGATGAATGTGTATGCGAAGGTTTGAGAGCCTCAAAATTATCATAGCTACATATGTATCGTGCAAATATTACTGGCAGGATGTTTCATTTGCAGATCCTCAAATCGAAAACCAAAGCAGACCTGTATTGTTTGGGAGAGATTCAACACACTTCGTCTAGTGTGTCCAGTAGAACCGTCACAAGAAATGACGCACAGAACGGAGAACCCAAAATTGGAATCAAATCCCTGTTGGCTACTCCGAAATCAGTGACTAGGCGAGCAAGGATTTTCCAGTTGGCCCTACCGCGAAAGGTTACACCTGCACCTGGACAAACGGTCCCGAAAAGTTAGTAAAAAAAGAGTACCCTATAATCCAATCACGCTTGTTTTTACCTTGGATTATTGGTCGGTTTTCTTAAACTGGTTTAGTACTACCCCTCTTTAATACTAACGTCTTTTTGGACTCAAACGGATTTCCTACTGTCTCTATCAGTTGAATGCTGACTACTGACAAACAACATCCTACGGAAAACGTAGTGTATTTTCATAAAGGAAACTACTCACAGGGTTGCTGGAAACGTTTGAGAGAGTATTCAGCATTCCCCATTTTCGTTTGTGCAAATATAGCAGTCTAGGGTGGAATCTCGGTTTCTAGTTTGTTAGCCCCAAGGAGCGAATTAAATTGGAGTGAATGGAGTTTCCAATCAACAATAAATCCACCATCCATTTCGCAGCGAAATTACACAACCACGCCGACTTCTCACGATAATGCCGACCCAAGTGGCCGTCTGTCTTGTCAATATGTATCAATGGTGGACATCATGACACAAGTGAGGATATGGTGGTTTGTATGGCATTCGTGGGTGGCCTGTTTGTCGCGTCATTTGTGATCACCACATTCTCAGGTTAATGCTTCTTTTCTAGAGCGACACAAACTTACTATGAGGTCACTGAGTGATACAAGCAGAGGTTTCGGCCAGAAAATAACACCTGACGAGGCCGTAAAATGATGGTGTTATATAGGTGAGAAATGCTGCTGGTATGTATCTTTAAACGTTGATTAAAAATGTGACCGAATGATATTGGCACTTTTTAACAAAAGGATGTACTATTCAAGATCGCCGTTAAAGCTGTGTTTTGTGGGACTGTAAATATATTTCTAAGATGGTTCCTGCTCCTGGAAATTGATCGTTTTACACTTTATTGGGGTGTTTGCCCCCGATAAAGAACCGTTATAACTGTGTGTGAGATTCGTGATTCTGTGGACAGTACAAAGAGTCTATGTTTTTTAGCTCACGAAATTTGTGAACGTATATTTGTTTTATTTTCGTGCATTCTCATGTAACGCATTTAGCATCCGCTTTGAGTGACTTTTGGTCATTTTCCACAGCATTTCTACTGACAGTCCGTTTGCACTGAAAACCTGAAAGGCACCATTTGATCTTCTGTAAAAGAGATTGCCAGTCTCCACGGGCGGGTAGATAAATTGCGGGCGGTTGACGTGAAACTGTGAAGCTTGGAGGTTCTGATTTTAGCCTGTACTTTGGTTTTAAAACGAAGGTCCGACCACATACATCAAGTCGAAATTACCATGGCCGCAAGATGAAAAAACGCCTGGTTTTCAAAGACTTACCAAATAACTGTTTAATTGTGGTATTTCTCGGCTACTGTTCCAACTGCATCCACAATGAGGTTTGCTTTTGCACTGCGTCTTTCTCATACAACGGGAAGCAACAGCAAAGCCAGTTAACAAAATATTACTTAAGCTTATAGTTGGAATTTTGTAACAGCTCACATCCACTGCAGGAGTTCTGTCCTACTATGACATGGCTGCAAATTAGTGCAGAGTCTGAGGATAACTAAGTAAACATATCCAGCTTCCTGGATTACCATTTGTTGACGTCTATCTATTTAACGCTAGACTCCTGCGTTAGGCTCTATCATGGCATACCCCCCTTGAATCAAGGTAGAACAGCTTTATGTGTTTTACAAGCGTGACATTCTACGCCTGTTACATAAGCTGTCTCCATCCCGCATTACTTTTGCCCATACGGAAGATCGCGCATGCTACTTATGAGTAGCACCACAGGAGATATTTGTTTGTCTAAACTCACGGTGCATACGCTGAAACTGTTCTTTGGAAACGTTGTCAGGTTGGCTTGTTGACATTCTGGCAGTTCGAGGAAAATCCACATTTATTCAGAAATCCAATGTTTTTGAATACAAAA
The DNA here is from genome assembly GCA_004794785.1 of Opisthorchis felineus. Taxonomy (NCBI): domain Eukaryota; kingdom Metazoa; phylum Platyhelminthes; class Trematoda; order Opisthorchiida; family Opisthorchiidae; genus Opisthorchis; species Opisthorchis felineus. Next base: position 66,244 of record SJOL01006088.1, read on the forward strand.
AAGGTGAAAACCTACTGTATGGTATGAACTTTTGGTACAACCACGCATTCCTCTGTCTAACGTTTGCATTCGCTATACATATACCCAGTATTTCATATTTTCTAACAGGTTGTGGGTGGCTTCGATCTACTCCTGAGTATCGTGGTCCAACCAAATGTTACTTGGAACCCCGAGCAAATCATGCACATCTACTTCGTTTGAAACACGCACGCGCAAAACGGGAGTTCCAGACCCCATTTACAAAGAAGTCTGGCAGTGGCGGGAAAAGTAACCTGCTTGAAAGGAAAGGCTTGAACCATGAAAATTGCAAACGTATTATAGAGTCAAAACAAGTGAGCGATCTCAAACTACAGCATAGTCACTCTGGGTAACCCACCGTTAAAATAATTGTGTTCTCTATCCTGAAGCAATAAATTTGTAATCAGATAAACCTAACCATAGTGTTCCGGTGACAATACGACACTGATTAGTATGGTTTCTCATTTTGTGGTTAGGATAGATGACATTTAGCGCTTAATCCACCGTGTAAACAAATTGGACTCACTGATGTGTATAAGCCGCTGCAGCTGTTGAAAAATTAAGCCGGTCCGAATTGGCCGATAATCATCTGTCGTGGTGACTTCGTTTGCGTAAACAGATACGAACGAGACGGAGCAAAGCCGGAGGAATAAGGTCATATTCAAACGAAACCAGACAAACAACAACAAGTAGAAATATAATAATGACAGGACTGGCATACGCAATCATATTAGAAATGGTTTTCGTCGGGACTTTTACAATTTATTCACCTCAGATCTGAATCATCACACAAATTTCTGGCCTGGCTATCTCATTCCTTCATTCTCTTCTTCTACCGCCGAAAAAAATGGACCTATAAGCTAGCAACATTGTTTTTTTCCACAGGCAGTTCATGTACTATTCAAATTACCAGGTGATGTGGTTGAGTACTATACAAACGCTCTTTGTCTAAGCAGAAGCACATTTCGCAGCCCTATCTTTACACTTCCTCCAGGTCAGGCAGCAAATATTCAGATTTTAGAACAGCGGGACGGAATTTAATCAGTGTGATTTCTGTTTACAGTGGACAAAATGGGCCAACGAAACGAGCCGAACAAAGGTCTTCAGGGGGAGTTAACTAGCTGCGCGCCAAAGAGTTATATTTTTCATCAGATGCCGTCGAAAGCCTTGTGTTCCATTCTAACAATTGATTCGAACTGGAGGACATCTGCTGAGCTTTATGGCTGGGGGACTTAAGAGTGATGGATATTTGGGTGGTATTGTGGCTTCACTTTAAAAGCGCAATTGATTCCTGCATAACCACAGACCTAGAACAGAGTGGTCCCTCCCATACGACCGTTTTCTTCTTCCACGCCAAGGCTAATTAACGCAATATATGCCATCGTCCTTCTATTTGTAACACAACACTTCCGTCCCGACTAGAACTCCTACAAATAATGAAGTTTATTGTGTTTTTCAACAAATAGGGAAAACACGTTGACAACAGCGGGCATACGCAGGATTGCAGTGAGGAAGAAGAAAGAACTCCGGATGTGTACAGTACAATTTCACGCGATCCCTTTTCGTCAGTCAATCGAACAGCCGGCAGATTTGACAGCAGTGCAGATCCTACCAAGAATGATGTGAATGATGTGCGCTTGATCAACGGAAGGGGGAATCGAGAACAAAGGAACACCACAGAAACCCCAGCTAGTGGGTCACTGTCTTCGGATACACAGGAGGGAGATTTTGCTGCATTTTATCCAATACATTCGACACGATCTCCTCAGGTAAGGGTTACGAGGTTACGTTTGTCCCAATGTTAGTGGTGTACTGCTACCAGGACGAGTTCCACGAGTAGCATTATGAACGTGCAGCGTTTTTGAATGCGACTGGAAACCCGCATGGAGGCACCAATTTTAGCACTGTTACAAATACTAAATCGATATTGGTAATCGACCATCGCGGCTCACAGCACATTCACGTCTATGGTGAAACTTTTGTGGGGAGATCCTCAAAAAGAGGTGCGAGCCAAAATATCATTTCGTCCAAAGTGTCCTTCCTACGGTCTGTTGGAGATTGGTATTCATCACTATTCATCAAAATTACCCTTCGCATGATGATGTGTTGCTTACGTAGTAAAGGAGTTCATTTTGTAACTTAATGAATGTCTTTTTATGCCCACGCGGTACAGTAAATGATTAATACTACTGGGTGACGTATGCTTCACTTGCAACTGTAGTGTTCTTTATGAGAAGTTATGGTCATCAATCAATTGAAAGAAATTTTGGAGCCGATTGAAAGGTCATTGCTTCAGAAGGGCTTGGTAAACAATCGGCAGTTTTTAATTGGGCAACGTTTAGCTTTTGACGCAACAGCTTCATCAGGCCAAGTGAGTTTGTCACCAAGTTGACCAGGTTTTAAGGCAGTGAACTAATCAGTTAGACCTCTTCAGGTTAGCACACCAGATGAGTGTTGATTGCCAGTTAAAGAGTCTTGTCGGTTGGTGTGGTTGCCTAAATCTTAAGGCTGATGGGTTGGGGGAATCTTTTTGATCGGAGATGGTTCCTTAATATTCCGGTTCAGTTGATGATTCACCATGGGGGCCACTGGTAGATTTCGTCGGTGGGACTGTAGTGCTACGACAATTTAGTTGGGGGGGAGGGTGGATGAGATTAAGTGCACTTTAGATCTAAGCTACTTCTGTTGATGACTCCTCATTCTGATAACCCCACACCACCACGTCTCAGCTCGACTTGTCTAAAAGCGTGCTTCACACGCCTGCCAGTTCTACGCCTTCTATCCTTATAACACTGGGAGGCTTGGCGATTTCCACCGCCTCGGCCATCAGTCTCTGCGGCGAG
>SJOL01006088.1:69909-100098 GCA_004794785.1 Opisthorchis felineus
TATATATATATATATATATATATATATATATATATATATAATGTCACACAGTAAACACAAACCATGGGCGAAATTTTTGGTTTTGTGGATGACGTGAGCTTAGGAACATGGCTCATACATTGTACGGTTTTTGCATATTTTAGTGAATAACCAGTGACCCAAGTTGACTGAACAAACACGGTCGTGGGTCCTTCTGTGTGCACGAGGAACAGTGAAATGTACATAGGGTTGGTAAGTCACACCGCCCTACAGCATTTGGCAAACGGAATGCTGGTTACCTGGACCTGGGTGTGCTCGAATGGTAGCCCATCTCAGATGAGTAAGACGAGCGAATTTCGTCTTCACGGGTTTCAGTGAACTTTCAGTTGCGTCTTCGTAAAGATGCGGTCTGTGCCAGAAAACCGCAGCTGTTTGAGGCCTTTCAACCTTATTAGACCTAACCAGATAATCGTAGATGGGACTGATCAATTAGGCCTTCTCTTAGCAGTTCCTTATCAAGACAAACAACGTTTATACCGAAGCATTTCACAGGGCGGGCGTCATGTGTTTTCACCAGTTCCAACTAACCGCTGCTCAACACCTAAGGTAAAATCGCAGCTCGATATCAAATCAAAGCTGTGGTAAATCAAGATTCAGGCACTTAATTTATCATACTTGAGAGCCATGTTAGTTAATCATGTGTGCAGATTTTTCAACTGCTGCTGAATTTAGCCGATAAAGCCTGAGATTGCGACGTCTATAAAACGTTCAGCTGTAACACTATCGGCGTCTAGCAGCGATGTCAACCGAAAGAAACAAGAGGGTTCAGATACTGCCAGGTTGCCCAAGGTTGGGCGGAAGCAGTCGGGATACAGAAGTTGGGTTCGAACCACGGACCTCCCGTTCAGTAATTTCGTGCCTTAAACGCTGTGTCATTTAGAGCTCTGCCACGTCTATATCTGTTTTAGATAGCAGTTTGATGACTACGCACGTTTACTAAGCGAACATCAACGGAGATAACTTCGTAGCTGAAACTGTGGCAATTCAATGCTTAAGATGGTAGCTGTTTGACTGAGGAACTCAAGTTCCATCGATCCAGTCCAGCTATGGATCTGGTAAGGGTGTTTTCATATGAGATTTATTACTCGGAATGTCAAGCAGTACGGCCTTGGTGCTTTTAACGCAAATGGGTGTATTGGTTTATCCCGACAAGGCGTCAAAAACAAAGGTTCAGCTAAATCGCACACGCACCAAGCTCCATTATCCAAGAGTTGTGAAGCTGATGGCTGTAATTTCTGTGCGAAAGTTGTTGGACCTGACCAGGTCGCAAAGGGGACCTCAATGAGCTGGAGGATTAAACTAAAGAACTAAAAATATGATTAAGTCCGCATGAGAAAGTGGAACAAATTTCATGCGCAAATCACTGATAGACCGCGAATGTGCACTTCAGAAGAATGATATCAGTCAGATAATGTGGTTACTGTCCAGTAGTCACATTATTTGTCCTTCTACACTACTCGCTAAGGAATACATATAAACCACTTAATATTGATATGCACTTGTAAGTTATCAGCACGTCCGAACAATTTTTTTCGAACGATGCCAAAGCAAATAATTTACCTGATACTTTCACTGAAGTGATGATACTATGCTATCATACGAGGCACTTTACTATCTTAACGGACATCAGATTCCACCCTTGTATGTTCCAACCGACCAGCACATACCAGGTTACTGTGGTCTTTCTAGTTGTCCCGCCAGGCTGCATTTTTAGCAGCGTGTGAGTTAAGTCAGATGGGATGAAAGAAGCAACTGGGTTTAGCAGACATCTGGTGACTGCTCACAGCTGTCTCATGGTCATTAGATGGAGCATTTCACATTAAGGGGCACTGGAGAATTGCACGAAATCTTGAAGGGTAGCTAAGCACAAAGCCGCGGATAATCAATCCATGCAACTTTTAAATCCAGCTCACGTCTCGTAGGTTATCGCACTGACAAGTTGTGCACCCACTTGACAGAAAAGGCACATTTTTATGCGGATAGTAACCTGGATTTGAACGGACGATCAAGGCAGCTATAGGTTGTAATTTAAAACTGGCATGACAAGGTCAAAACAGGCGTTCAGCGGAGAAATTAGGGGAAATACACAACTAAAAAATTGTTTCGAATCCCTTGGGACACAATCCAGATTTACGTGGATACCGATGGTTGAGTAGCCTATATTCAGCTTTTCGTTACTGGTTCGGCCTTACAGGAAAGCTCATAAACAACAAGTCACTCCTCAGAATTCTTTGTTGCTTCATGACATGAGTCTAATAAACTTGCAGGCAACCATGACGAAGAAGAACTGTCGTCCGCAACCTACAGTGGCGTCGATCGATGGAAAACTTGAACTACGGGATGTATCACCAACCAGGTCATCTCTAACGTCCCCAACATTCAGCTCCAACAGCGATGTGGTAAAGTCTCATTCCAGTCAATTTGAAATACGAAAACATCGTTCGGAGACGTCTAACAACGCCGATATGCATTCATGGCGAAATAAGTCCCGGTGCACACATCCAGCAGGCACTCAAGAGTCCTACAGTGAGGATTATGAAGAGTCGGACGGAGATCAGACTACGGCTGCCCTCAGTTTTACGGCTGATCCCCTCAAACCCCCACAACCTGTACTCACGAATTCAGAGTTCGATGCGGCCGACAGCGCTATCGTGACGGTAGGTAGCATCGGTCAAATTGGTTATTTGTCAATAATATGCGACAGTATACCACAAAAACTGGTAATCTGTCTACTTTTTCGGTTATCTCCCACACAAGGATGAACCGGTTTATTGGATATCTTGGTCGCAGTTGCCTAAACACAGTGGCTAGTGACGAAGGTGTTAAAGATGTTGACCTGGTGACCTACGCTCTAGGAAGCCTGCACAATTACGCACTCAGTATTGGACTTGTCAGTACCGTTGCATAGTTCTAGCTGACATCTGAGACAGCGTCGTTCTTCACAAGGTTTGAACAGCTCATTTGTCGAATGCATCTTAGATGTAGTTCGTATTCTTAGTGTTTTTGCCCACCTAGTACAGAATACAATGTGTATACACCAAACCGGAATGGGTCACAAATTCGGTGAGAGCTTCCATAAGTGATATAAGTGGAAAACCTGAGTTCTGAGTTGAAAGGGGATGGAAATAGAGAAAAAAGAGTTATAGACACCCGGGCTGGAAAGCAGAGAGTTACAAGCTTCAGCCTGTCCATGGCATTGTAAGGCAAACAATGCAGGTGCATTCTTACAAAAGTGAATCCAACATATACTAAACCTATGGTATGTTTTTAACGGAACCGAGCCTAACTCGAGTCTACTTGCCATCAAAAACTGCTAGTTTATTCGATCCAGTGCTCAGCTCAAATAGTTTAGTGGTAGGACAGCAAATGGTACTACGAAGAAAGGGCAAAGTTGAGCAGGTCTGTATTGGTCGGCCTCAAGGAAGCACCCTTTAAATAGGGATATAGAACAGGCAACAACAGATCACGTATGGAGTTTTGAACAAGTTGACAAATTGTATCAGTTTATGGGAGAGCACGTAGTAGCGAATTAGAAATATTTCCACAAGTATACTGACGTTTGACTGGAAGAATAATGAGGTTGAACAACGAATGACGAATATGAAACTATTTTCTGTTCTCGGTGATACACGTCCTTGGATCGTATGAAACTCAACAAATACCAGTAAACTCATTCAAAGTCTCTAGCATACTGAAAATCCATTGCCGATACGGTGCACTTAAAACAGTGCTTACAAAAACCAGGCGATATTGCTGTCCATTCAGTTGGGCGAGTGTAAAAAGATTTCAGAACCTACAGGATAAAAAATTAGGAAGAGTTCTTATTCATTTCTCAGTCGCTCGTTAGGGATGAGTACAATCCAGTTGACACAACGCACTCCACTTTCGAGCACTATTTCGACAGACTGGGTGTTGGAAGAAGACAGCTTCCGGATACCTTAGCTGAGCATCTCTCCGAGAAGCACTGACAACCACTTTTATCCTTGTTGAGAATCCTCAGGATTATGCATCTTACAAACCTCTAAAAAATTTTCAAACCACATCCAATAACTGCAGACTAAACTTGTCGGTCACGAGTAGCCGACCTGCAGTGTGGTTAATTCGTACTTAATTCGTACCTCCAACCAGCCAAAAAAAGCAACTGAGCTACCAATGTATGGACATATTTTCAACTCGCGATCAGATAGGACACGACTCCACTCATTCTTCAGTCATTCGGTCACTTTAACTGTTCACATGTAGGTTGGTTCTTCAAGATAAAACCTCTCGGATGAAAGGCTTATGCGACCTGTAGGGCTTTTCCTTTACCGAGCACACTTATTGTTTCTTGGTAAAATAAAAAGATTTTGGAATTTCAATCGAGATTTCCTAACAAATCACACTGCTGATCAGCCAGTCGTATTCAAGTGGTGTCGCGTCCAATCGCTAAACAGAATGTCACGACTTCGAATCTTCCCCGACCAAAACTTCGAACACCGGTCACGATACAAACAACCTACCTGCGGATGGTCAGATAGTTGCTCCCAACTTTTCACAATTACCATGAATAGCAAACAAATGACAAAATTGTTGCTTGAGAATTTTCCACCAATACGGTTTTAAGGCAATCATCAATTTATTTTATTTTACCATTTCAGAGAATAGAAGATAAATTAATGTTTGCAAGGGACTACCATACCATCAGGTTATTTGAACCGCAGACTGAATGCTGCATCCGCGGAATCAGGGCTTAATCTACAAATCCTATTCTGTAGTGACCTGCTGTTTATAGCAACCATATAGCCTACTTTGACAACGCTTTTAGAATTAACGACCAGTTCGTATTGTTGGAAACGGGGAAAATTAGCTTCAGTCTGACGCGGTCCAATGTTCCCACACGCCATTCCTAATATTGCATCAGGTGATAAGTTTGAACTTTATATTAATTTCTATTTTTCAAGAATGGGAGTGATTGGAAGTGGCCAGTCGGTCCAGTGAGTGCGAGTCTGGGAGGTGTTCACTGAAATTTAGCTAGAAAGTGAATAGTACTCCTCACCCTCACGTATGCTCACGTTTAAATCAGGTCTATCAGTGAAACGAGACGACAAAACAGGACTCATCCGCAAACAATATTAAGGGAAACAACATGGGCAGGTTTTAACACTTTGGGTTTATTCGTTTAAGAATTTTTCATTCCAACTGTCTGTCAGTTTAGCAGAGTGATAGCATTGCAAATATAACTTAACGAGCCGTCACCCAGTAGTATACGAGTGAAATCGAGTCTCCAGAAACTCTTTTGTGAAGGGAAGCAGTTTGGATTAACCAGGGGAACCGGACAGTCCACCAAAGTTACTGGGTTTCCAAGGTATGCTGTGCTAGCGATAGATGAATTTCAACCATTCATGCAGAATGCGCATTTATTGTTTTGGGTCTCTCCGTAGCAACGGCCTCCAGCTTTTCAATATTTAAATTTTTCAGTTGTCTAGACACATGACGCCTTGAAAATTTCATGATTTCAGGTAGAAGATTCTCACAAGGACTCATATATTAAAATGCATTCAACACAAAACAAGCAAGTGCTTGTCTGGCAGTTTCATTTATCCTACTAGGAAATTTTTAAATTACAGGTCACAAACAACAGCTCGTAAGCCAGTGTCAGTCATTCAAGTCCACCCGAAAGGTTGCCTTTTCGTTCACGTACGTGCACCTGGATCATGCACTTTCAAGGTCTGACAAACCGATTGTTTTGTCCTCTATAAACAACAGTTTATGAAGGAGTTTCTCTGGTGTCATCAATAAGAATGTGTCCAATAGCATCAGGCGTGGCCCGCGTAGATGCTCTCCGTGAGAATGACTCTGGCCTTCACACCATCTCTTAAGCAAATCCCTGTTCTAAGAATATACCGTTCATACTTATCCTGCAAAAGCTATCCTTTGAACCGTATCTTTGTTTTTAGGTCTCACCGCTACCTGAAAATTTGCAGATTACCTCTAAAACCATTGACGGAAAAAGCACGGATCCAAGCGTAACCAGTTTTACTCCTCGGAACAGTGGAACGGAATTGAAAAAGTTTTCAAAACATGATGACGCGGAAATGAAACCCGTACCTCTTGCACGGAAAACCGTAGAATGGAATGAAAGACCGAATGGGATGGTGTCCGATTTCGGTGGATGGCAGCAGACTGGCACAAATGACGAACTTGATGACTTCGATATTGAACGAATCCGTTCACGTGGATCACAAGACTATCTGGTTGGTGGTTTACTGGTTGGGTAGAAAAAAAGCAAACGGGAGAATTCAAGGTGGTTGTGGATATCTCAGTACACCAGATCCGGTTTCACCGCAGCTCGCCCGTTTGTATTGACCTTGTGTTGGTGCCCTACTTCGGAGCTCACATATTTCGAAACCAAGTGAAAATGATTGACATCGCCAACTTTGAATAAGTTTTTGGTTGTGTCCATTTACCTTGAAAAACGTTGAATTTTGTAGGTCAATCTCTTGTAGCACTGGCTGTAACGAAGCCCTAAGGCTGATTTGATATAATGCATACATCTGATAAGCTACAGTTTAGTTTTGCAAACATGAACTATATGCGCGAAATATGACGGTGCGCTAAGCAAGACAACGCTGACAGCAATATGGAAAATCTGATGGAGCCTCTTGCAGCTCGCTACCGACTTCATCTTATTATGGGACAAGCAAGTTGAAGTCATCCCCGAACAATAGCTAAAATTTGACGTTGCTCGGACGTACATATCGTACAATCAGTGTGCCGATTGCTGATTAGCGTGATACACTTGGCTAAATATGATGCTCTAATGAGTTTTGAATGACTCACTCGCTTGTGAGGTTTACCCCAAACTCATTCTAGAGTGGCCTGTGCGCAGCACGTTTCGTCATAGGCCATCATAAATGGGAGATTCATCCTAAGGCTGTGAGAACCAATGAAATAGAAACAGTTTTATAGATGTTAGTAATATTTTATACAATTCTGCGCATATAAATATCTCGGAATTTTGTGAACTTAATTATCGTTACCTCCAAAAGCTGAACACAGGGCTCTGTTCTCTATAAAATGCGCCCTAGCCTTGATTCAACAGCGTTGGGCGTCGTTCACACCATATTTTTCTGTTTTTAAGCAGACGTTATGGCACACATATAAATCAACGTTTACTAAGAAGCATCGTTATTCACTTCAAGTCAGGTGGATTAAGGCTTTATATACCCGGGATGAATTTTTGGCATACTAATTTACAAAACGAACCTAGGTAATCAAGAAAACATTTTAGATGCACTTTAAACGGATGGCTTAAGCTATCCATCAGTAGTTGTTTCGCACAGATAAGTGAGACACGCGGCAGAAAACAAGCGAAGTAGGGGATCACAGAATGAAGATAACTGGAAGTGTTGGCTTCTCTTGGGTTGCACTTGGTACGAGTTTGTGAGCTAGAAGTGGCCTTAGCGCGTGAGTGGTCAAAGGAGTGAAAGATATTAGACTGGATTCTTCGGGTGAAAGTTGAATAAGCAGAAAATTGCTTGCTCACAACAGAGCCAACCGAGGCATTCCTTTGATCCCACTGCACCTAGAAAGACGTTCTCTGGAAGTCCAGTGAAGAGGAAAAAGCTGCCGTTCCTCAGCTGCAACACCCTTTTGGGGCCTAGCAGCCATTCCACTCGAAGGGAGCACGAAGCCCGAGGTATAGCCTGGTTGACCAGGCCTAGATAGGAGCAGCCAAGTTGCCGATGTTGGGTTGGAATCACGGACCACCAGTTCAGTAATTTTGCGCCTTAACCACTGAGCTATCTCAAGCTGAAAGAAGAGGACAGAGGAGCAACAGATTTAGTGGATGAAAATACAAGCGCTAACGAACCTGCGGAAAGACCCGGATGAGCAGAAAACTCACTAACTTATAGCATTCGAGGCTGGATATCGAACTCAACTAAAGACCGATTGGGTGTAGGTCAAGGGTCACCCTCGGATATCTTATATTAAGGGTTCTGAAGATGCCGAAAACAACAAAGGGCTAGCATCTACGGAGTAGGTCGTCGTGGGGTGAGAGGAAGGACAGGGGTAACATTAAGACTGTCCCACAATTTAAGGGTATGTTTGAATGCATGCAGCAACTGTTTCTTCTTGTTCAATGAAGTTTAGTCCCCGGGTTTATATAGAAAGGTATCCGAATAAGTATACCCAAAGGAACTGAGATAAATTCAAATGTAATTAGCGGATTTGGTCAAGTTGGTTTATATGATACTTTTATGGTTCACAAGTGAGATTCCGTAATATAGGTTCATTAACCGGATGTGGTGTAAAACATATCGAGCGCTGCACGGTTTTATTTCAGACTCAGCAAATATCTTGAGCTTTCGCTACCTCTTCAGTCCCTCCCCAAATGCCACCATTTCTCACCTGTGCTACATTGTGCTTTGTTTTCCACTACATTTTCTGTCTCCTTAGACAACTCATTGTGCAATGTCACCGATGATCTGATTAGATTTAAGACGTCCGTTTTATAGATTTCTTCCGGTTTTTATTCACATTATGCTACTACTCGTACTGGCCGCTGCACCCAAAAAAGAGAATGAGTAAACTCACTGGTACAATCACTGGTAAAATCATCGGTTTTGAGATACGGATACTCATCAATTCACTTGTTATCAAAGATGCGGACTGCTACAGGACTGTCCCGACCTCATCGTCATGATCATCATCACCATCATTGTCAGTAACAAAGGACGACAACATTGGTGCTTCATTGCCTTAAAGCTCTGGACTGATTTGAATAACGTCTTGTAATAGAAACAGGAAATGTAAGAGAGGGCGAGGATCGAGAACTGACCTACCGCCTACACCACCAAAACACACCGATTGGCTGCTATAACTCAGTCGAGATCAGGGACGTTCAGGCCCCATTTCGGAGGGCGAAACGCATCCAGACTTTCCTTAACATCCTTCATTCCCTTCTGTTATACCATTTTCTCTCCACCGCCACTCCAAATCACTTACAGAAATACAACGCTTTTATCGGCATTCGAAAACCCTGCATACAACGCAGCCTAGGTAACCTAGCTTGCGGGGCTGGGTGCATTTTGTAAGTGAATCACTTGCTTCACCAAAGACCTCTTTCCTGATTACCTCACTGTGATATCGACTGCTCCAGCCGATTCCAGCCATAGTTTTGCGACATCGATGGTCAAAGACCTGAAGATGTCTCAGATCTTCCACCCGAAAAGGCCATGTCTTGCGACCGTACAACAATACATCCAGCACTGTAGTCTGACACACAGGTCCTTTAAAATCCAGGGACATGCATTTTTGATGCCACAATAGGCGGAAATTGGCAAAAACACTCTTGGCATTAACTGCGACTGCTACATTACCGAGATGAGAGCGCGTTCCGCAACTTTCACTGTCACTCTTATATCTTAGAGGCATGTCCAAAGACTGTACGTTCTGTAGCATGTGGGCGTGAAATACATGCCGAAGGATTGGATGACATTAGCCAGCTATTCAAGTAATGCTTGCCCTTCCTGCCCTTCTTCAAAAACGAGAAAAATGTTGTCTGCATGTTTCAAGTCGACGAGGTTCTAGCTCAGAGAGATCTAAACTTCTGGGTTATGGAATCCCTCTGGAGTTCTCCTCATTTTCTCATCGGTGGCGAAATTAAACGAAAAATGGAGCGTTCACATTCACATCACTCCCCCTACCTAGCTCTCGGGCATGAACACTATCATCTGTTCAGAGATGACAGTTCACATTAATCCAGTGTGCGTTGCTGGAGTAGTATTAACAGGCTCGCCGTGCTGGTCATATGTCCGTAGTTCGGACTCCGAAAGGGTCAGCCATATGTCTTGCTGATTAGCTATAACAAGAGTAAAACTCGAGTTCAATATATCCTCCCCTTTAGTATCTACTAACCGTAATAACTGCTCCCCAGACACAATTACGCACCCCCAAATATGTGAATACAAGCAATGCATAATATTAACCAACTAATAGGGTATACTCCGTTGCACAAAGATGTTGAAATGAACAAATCCTTTGACAGAATCAAACGTACACTCGAAGTCAAGGAACACCAAGAGTGTCCACCTGAGTTGCTATAACCCTTAACGGAGCCTGAAAATGTGCTTCACATAAACCCATCCGGCCCGCAATCCTGGTTGCTGGTCTTGCTTCACATTCTTGCGCACCATGGACCCCCGAGCACGAGTCCGAGCTTCGAGCAACTGTAAAGCTCTTAGCCAAAGTTAGTTGCGCCGTCCTACAAGCAAAGGGCCCTGCATAAGTTGCAACGTTTTACAGTAAGAACCAACCGAAAAGGACTTCAGTATGTGGTCTTGAAGGGTTGGCTTAATATCAGGGTCCGAGAGCTTCTCAATAGCCAAGCGAGTCGTGCACATATTACGGTGCCTTCGAATGGCGCAATGAGAAGTAGCAACGGACAAGCGCGTGGTAAGAATCCACATAGATGTTCCAGAAGGACGAATAGTCAGTAATTTACCTTCCCCACCTAAAGCTAATCGCAATTTAATTAATCTGTGTCTAAGATTGGCACTGCAAAGAAAGTGTGTCTTCAGAATATAACTGCAGCTGGCGTTCATCAATGTCCATGTGTCCCTATTCCAACTAAGACAAACACCCAACTGAGCCTCAGCGACACCAAGTTTACATAGATGAGCATTCGTATCCCCGGTGACCACAACAATAGCTGAACAACTAGTAAGCCGTAATAATACATACAAACCGTCGTAAAAAGTCTTTGAGAGTATCAAAGCCACAGTAGATGAACAAGCATCGGTTATCGACTTGTTCACAGGATATTTTCACAGACGCTGCCAAACGAACCGCACACCGATGACTATCAACGAGTAACCATTCAAGAAGAGACCCTTCTGCTCAGGGGTTAAAACGATACCAACCCTGACGGAACCGTCGCGGCGGTTTCTGTTTCATCACAGGTGCACAACAGGAATCAAGGGGGAATCAGTGGGGCCAGTTCAAAAACCTTACTTGAGACCTGAATCCCTGTTTCAGAGGAACAGCATATATTATTAGAAAACAAGTCCAGTGTACATGCAAGAGCACTCTATTTTCCAGCCTGTTCCAGAATACAACCGATAAGGACTGTCAGATGAACTGAGCATCAGGGGTTGCTTACACGCGTGGTGATCGAGCTAAAGGTGGATATTTGGGTCATTGGCAACAGGCGGCAATTATGGACCAGAGGAGGTCGCTGTCAGTATAGTTGGGTTGAGGAAAAGAATGAATATGTTAAAAAAAGAGGAATGGAGGCATTAGCAGTAGTCTGTTTTCGCTTACCCCCCTGCTGTATGCTGCAAATAAGGTTACCTGACTGTTGGCGTCAAGCGGAGGAGGATACAACATCGGGTTATTTGTAATTGTGCAACTCACTGTTGTACGGAGGCTGGGGTGCTGGCAGGTCATCCAGGCCTACACACGTTTGAGGTACTCAACCAGAGCTTAACGTCAAGCAGTGGTTACAATAAGACAGCCAGAGCAGCCTACATTTTTAAGGAGCAAGCCGTTAAACGTGTCTCAAGCCCCAAACAGGAGGAACAGAATACGTTGTTAGTCAGGCCTCTACCCAGTGACCACTTTGCCATTAGAGGTTCTTGGAATGTCGTGCGTACACTCCCCAGTATATCCCATTGGGTCATGTAAGTGCACAAACCGTCACACAGCGCTAAGGTCCAGTCTATTCGAAGCGGCCTTTGATACCACTTACAGTTTGCTGATTGGAGTTACCGGATATATTATCACCCAATGATCAATGGTTTGTTTCACGTCCCACCATGTGTCCCATAATTCCAGGTACAACCCCCCGTAACGGGTCTGAAGTGTGCAAACAATGTAATCATCGGTTGCTTAATTCTGTTCAGCCGTGCCCTTACAATCGGGGCAACTTTGCCAATGTGGTTAACTGGCCGGTAGCCTGACTCCTTATTCAAAGTCAACCTTACTCAATGAAAAAAATATTTGAAGGTTTCACCGAACTTTTTATTCCATGACACACACTTTTGATTCTTAAAGCTGATGGTTCGACTAACCAAGTCAACTGATTTCCCTTACCCTATCCTCGATAAGTCAAGGAGAAGGCATAGACAGACCATCAGGAAAGTCATTTGCCATTCAGATAGTTGGATGATAAAAATCCGATTTACCGGACAAAGTTAACTTTCATGTTCTGAAGCCTATGCGTTTGCATACCACAAGACTCTCTTGAAGTCCAATGAATGGATAGACTCGAGGATGAGTTCACCAGTTTCGCGCACTGAGGGACTTGTTTTATGAGTCATATTACTTTAGCTTGCAGGATACTCATGCGCTCAAGTATTCCTTTAGCTCTGGTTATCAAATTAACATGGCACATGTATGAGTAGGCTAAACTAATCCATGAATATAAAATCGGATCATTTCAGCTTGGATCGAGAAGAAGCAAAGTTTCTAACGGGTCGCTTTGCTTACAGTTGGGGCAGTGCAGCTTCCTCACTAAGCTGATGTGCCAAGCATTTCCGATAAATGAAGAGAGCCTAATATCGTGCGTTTGTTTTTCAAAACGAACCCAATCAGATCGATTACCCAGAGGGGGGCGTTTAGTACCTCCTCATGAATGAGATGACTTTTTATTACCTGAACTTTTTGCTGGTCTTAGCAGATTTGTTACGAACTTTGTGCCACAAACCACACTTACATTATCACGGCGTGGCACATAAACTGTGATTAAGAGTATCTGGTCTATCCAGTTTGCATCCCCGCTCAGAGGTAAGCAGAAACCGACAATATTCAAACCACTGTACCCGGTTGGTGTCCATCTATACCCCAGTTAGCTCTCTTAGTTGCCAAAAATAAACTCCTTCCATACAGACCAACTCTAATTGTGACCACTTCAGCGTGGTCCCGTGAGAACTGGCTTGGTAAGAGGGGTCATCTAAAACACAACAAAAACCAGCAGCGGCGGTGCAGATTCTCTAACCACTTTAGGCGGCATTCTCACGCACGCATTTCTTCCAAAGGGCCTAAATTCCGTCTGGCTGCCTGCAGGGGGAAGAACATGTTCTGTTGCCACTGGCTGGGGCATATTTGCGTCCCTGTAATCATATGGTTGTATCACTTAGTTTGGCTCTAGTCATTGTTTCACTCACCCCCATTAGATAGTATGATGTAACCTACATCACACGGAAAACCTTCCTGAGAAGAAATGTCCAACTGACACATGCATCAACTATGCGACGAAATACTCGAAAATGACACTGCATTTCCTATTCCAGTTCACCTTGATCATTCTTACACATGTGATAAAGGCGACCTTCAGGAGCTTTAGCAAGTTCCGCCGTTTTAACGAATGTCATGATGACTATGGAGCTAGCACACTTTATCGATCGTGAGCCTCGATAAGGAAGTAAATTCCTTGAGTACTTTTCTAGAGCGTACAAGTCTATTTGCTCTATTAAGCTCCCGGAATAGTGTATGACGGGAAAGAATGATCGCTGGATTTTGCGCTGTCTTATTTCTATCATTCATTTATCGTTTACTGTTTTTTTATCTGAGCGTTGGGCTATAATTATCCAACCTCTTGGTTGTTTCTAATTTAACCGGCTTGCACGGTATATTTGGTAGCTGTGTGTCAACTCATCATCAAATGCTATAATTCCGTTTTTACGAACGCATGAACAAAACCCGTGCTGTTCAGGGAAACGATACCTTAAAGTGATTGTTTCCTTTTTGCTCAGTTACGATCATGTGTCGGTAGCGCATTTCAAACACGGTTATCCTGGTCTCCTCAGTAGTAGTCTCATCTAAAGCCACTGCCTCTATATAGGGTCATCGTCCAAATTGGACTCCTTTTCGGCAGTTCATTGATGCATTCTTGAACCACTGTCCCATTGCAGACAGGTCCGCCTTCCTAAAACATTCACTCACGTTTGGAAGGTTCAAATGACCTTTGCAGGAGGTAACTTCATTGCCAGAAGATTTTCAGTTTACTGGTGCATTCGCGCCATACAAATCGGTTGCTATGCTTTGACTGAAACGATGTTTCACCAGCACATTTCTGCCAAACTCTCCTACATAAGATAGGATTCCATTCGGTAATTTAGACAAAATCAGCTTGTCCGGTTGTTTCGCAAGAACTCTGCTATCAGTATACGCAGTCTGAGGACGAACATCCTAATCTTTGGCTAAAGTGCAATTAGGAATTCTGCTGCCACATAGAAGAAGACAAAAACAGAGCGTTCGAAGGAAAACTTCTACGGATCAAGCCGAAGGCCATTTACTGTCGCAACAGCACCAACTATTCCGGATGTCTTTGGAAAGCACAAAACGGACAGCCGGCCAAATGGAAGTTTTTTGAGAAGTTCACCGCGGCAATTAATAAATAAGATTTTACCATAATACGTTGCTCACCTTTCAGAACGTGTGGAGTACTGATAAATGCTGAAAATATCAAAACTCATATTACTAGGCCTTACATTTATACTTGTTTGCTCCTTCGAGTATGTTTGCTCACTTGAAACGTGTCATACTATTTAAAACCCTGGGCTAAATAAGGTTCTTGCTTTCCGATTTTGTGGTACAATTGTGAACCTTCGGTACCACTTTCGTCAAAACAATGTACACGATTGGGGTGCATATTTAAAAGTGTTAATCATATCTTTGCAGTCATGTTCAGTGACGTGAAACTTGTGGCTTTTGCTAAGCCAAGAGTAAGGGCTGATAAAAAATAATCGTTAGAGCGGGACAGTCCCCTCCAGGAGTGTAATATCCCGTGAAGTGTGTCAGTAGATCGCCGAAAACGTTGTTCCTTGAAGATGGTCGCACTGTGTTGTTGTCACCCACCAACATGAGAAATTTGAGTGGAGACTAAAGTGCTCAGAACACAAGCGGAAAGACAAATGTCGGACTAGGGAACCAAACTGGCAACCTCTCGTCTACCGGAGGGATTTTTGAAGTAGCACGGCTCCCACCTTCTCACTTTCAGAGTGTTTCTCAGAACTTTATCTGCAGAAATAAGAATGAAAAAAAACAGTGAATCGTCAAGGCCGTTTCTACCTCTGAAGTATCTTTCAGTACCTTGGTGTGAAAGAACTAATGCTAATGCTGCTTGCTCTGACTATTGGCGCAAAACAGGTCTCTGCGTTTGTCCGTCGATCTTATTCCCTCGGACTACATCGGCACCAGTAGGCATCCCATTTGGCCATGCAGACCGCTTGTGGTTCACCTACTGTGCACAGAAGTTCAGTAACCACTTTGAGGACAGATCCCCTTCAGTCATGTATGACCGTATTCACTAGATCCATGTGAAAGCAGTCCACGTAATCAAGCACCCTGGTGTCGGATCCTCGTTGAAGAGCTATGGTGTTCGTGCCGGTGTGCATATAGGTTCAGCAGCCCGCCTACTTATGCATGTATCCCGTCAGATGAGTTTGATATGCTCGCATAACTTTGTTATTCCTCTGAACCAGGTGACTATTTAGCTACATCACTAGGTTGGGTGAAAAATGGGGATACGAAGAGTCATCAGAATAATCGTTCCATGGAAGGATCACCATAATTCCCATCAACAACAAACTATCAGCGTTCAGCGCTGATATTTCGGGTGCACAAGAATTATCCCTGATTTCCATCCGTTGTTCAGCTTAGTCTCATTTCCCCGGGAAAGGAGCACTAAGACAGTTTCTGTATTAAAACCTTGAAAACATGGGCGATCTGGCAACTGACTTTCAAAAAAACTTCTTTAGGGAAAATGACAACGACACGTCACGTCGAGTTGAAAATCCCTTCAGACGAAACGCCTCCGTCAGTCGAAAAATGTATCATATTTGCCCACTGTGAAGCTTGAATGCAACATGAATATATTTGTTCTCCCGCGGGCACTACCTATGCTCTCTGGTCAAGATGGTTCTTTCTGAATGGAAGGTCGCTCTTCAGGGGGCCAACCAAATCTATAGTTTGAGGTGACAGCCCAATGGTTATCAAGTGAGATATTTACTTAGCCAGAGGGTGTTGTGTTTCTTTGTAGTTCATTTTCTTCCACACTTGTTTGATTCTTCCTTAAATATAAGGCTCACATAGTAAATAGTGCATGTGAGATGGTACTAAGGGCCCACTTGCGCAGCTTCGTCGCGAAATCTCGAAGACTGAAGCATAAACAATGCGACCAGTGGTCTAAGATTCGGTCCACCCGACTTTTGCTGCTTCAGCTTCCTCTACGCCATATGACTAGTCATCCCAAGATAAACCATCACGTAAAGGAGACCATGTGCAATGAAGTAGTAAACCATGAGTTCCTGGAAAACGGACGCTGCAAACCTGATCCATTGTTACCATCGGATTCACACAGCCTGTAATCGCAGGTAATCCACCAATAAGAGGATTGGTTTTCAACTCTCATTCAGAAGTGTTAATGAAAGGCACAGTCGCGGTTCTAAGTGAGATGTAGCCAACGTTACTTGTCGATTTTCGGTGTTTTCCTCAAGCTGTGATCATCAGAAGGGTAGATACGCACTTATCATAAGGCCAGCGCTTACTTGGTAGGTTAGAAGACGATCGAGCGGGATTTGCGTTTAATAAACCATTATTGAACAGGTTAGATTTGTGTGACATCATGAGTGTTGGTGGTGTGTTCAGGCGTGGAATAATTCGTCCTTCGTTTACCGATGCGAATTGAGTGTAAATGAAGTGAGGTGCATTGGTACCAAGAAGGTATATTCGGAAGCAGCATGTGAGAAATTCCTCGGCTTCAACACTACTTGACAGTACTGTAGGTCTAATATGGGTAATCGTTAACAGCTTTACATTAGTGCAATAGATTTCGATAACGTTCTTCGACTAAGCTTAACGATTTCCTCTTCACCTTTGAGGGCCGGGGGTATTTTAATGCACTTAAAGTAAACAGTCAAAGAACTGGGTAGATCAGTTTGAGTACAAGCCTCACAACTGGGCTTTTGCAGACAGATATGTCCTAAGGGCGAACTAGGAAATTATACAAAACACTTATGAACTCAAGCTCCATGGTAATCTCATGAGTTCCGTCATTATACACTAGCCATCGGACCACCCTTTTTACAGAAAGTTCAGTTGTCAACCTAGCTAGTCAGAAATTAAGAATGTAACCCAGAGGTAACCGCAGGAACTAAACCTGACCTGAGCATATTCTGGCTCATCACAGCCAGACGGAATTCATGTATGGAACAAACTATCGGTAGCTTGCGCTGTTCCGTTTGTGGTTGAATTGTTCGCTGGTCTCACAAATTACAGTGCCAATTCTTAATTTCTCAAGAAGTTACACCTATTGAGGAGTGATAGGATCGGAATTGTTAAAATATTCTGACCCTTTCTTTCAGTTTGGCCTTGTGCTTGTCAATCCAGTGATAAAGCCAACGCAACAAATCTGTTGCTTCATCATGAAGGGGTCCTTATCCGGTGGGGACATTTTAGGTGATCACTCTAGTTTCAAACACAAGGAAAGAAGCATACAGAAAGTAAGCCAGTCCATTCAACAACATTTTGGAGGTTACATGATTCTCATCACTCGGCTACCCAATCTGAGCAGGTTAATCCCTACCAAAAAGAGGAACCATGTTAGCTGAGCTCACGGACAGTCAGATATTATAGGGAAACTTCTACAGTATATATGCTGTGCAGACGCTTTAAAATGGTGATTCTCCAAAAGAGCATTTCCGTGATAATTCCTGTGAAGGGTCATTAAGCAAAGGAACACGCACCAGATATTGACAAAATGATGGAATTCGTTCATTACTTTGTTCATCCGAACTACCCTGTACACGGTATGGAATAAATGGATGAACCAAAGAGTGAAAAATTAATTACCCATTCACATTTTCGTCATACAGCCACATGCCTGCTGAAGTTTACCAGTAAGTCATAGATTTCCTGTTAGGGCATCAATCGCTGGTAGGATCCATTTCGACAGGTGACCGTCTATGTATCAGTCCATGCAACACGTGCACTTGCGCAACGCCAAAAAACAGCAGATTGTTTTGGCCATGCCACCCAATTCAGATTGTCACATTATAGTGAAGAGGGGTTAGTTCCATCGTGGAATCGAATTCTGGATACAGCTGAATGTGATAACAGCGAATGCGCACGGATTGACTGGAACTTTGTTTCTTGGCTCATTCACCGGATCTAGTAACCGATTATTTGACATGCTCGGCGAAAATTCAACAATTAATGAATCCACCGGAGCTAACGCTCTTCCGGATAGTTAACAAGGTCAGCAGAGTTTCATAAGGTCGGTCAGGTGACAAAGTCACAAACAGCAGTTTTTCCGTTTCACATTACAACCTGCGTAATGTCCGTAGGGGATTTGAAACCACCTGCTTGTTTCCGGACAATTTTGCGGTATGACTGGCCATACGATCAGGCGTTTGTTAATGGCAGGTATATGGTTGCAGGGTCGAATAATATAGTTTCGAACATTCACCATAACAATATGCGTGGCTATCATGACTAAGCCATTCATCATTAACAGAGTAGGAAAATTGATATTCGCACATTTTGCTCACGAGAAATTTCCATAAAACGATTAAGTCTTCCATTGCATCACTGAAAAATCACATATGCCCACTTCTAGTCATATTTACTTCTATCGTATATAACGCTAGTTTCTCAGTGGAATATGAAACATGCGTCTGAATGAATATGCACCTGCTACCGATGCAATCGTCCTGTAGAACGCTCTGTGAAGTGCTGCAATTGTTGTGCACTACCGAGGTAAATTCACCTAGGTTCACTCAAGAAGGGATAGTTTAACCCCATAATCACTTCATTAGGTGTTATTGAACAGAAAACAGCGCGAGATTCGGTGCATTGTCTTGGTGATGTCATAAATTAGACCAAACGTGATTTCAATAAGTTATACACTGTTTCGTGCATTCTGACGAATTAGCCAATCCATTTAATTGCTTGAGTGAATGGGATGACACTGATGCATCGGCTGATTCTGAGTGGTGTACGAGAGCCCCGTAAATATGGAGTAGGGAACAATGAGTGCAGCTCGTGACTACTTTTTTCCCAATGATGTCAGTCGAGTACACTGTGATGTCAGCTCACCCAGCCAAACCACCAGCACGCAGAATTGGATTGTCTGGAGTCCGACAACATCCTCCAATAGGCATGTTTAAGCGCACCATTTTGTGAGTGCTCGGCTGATCCAATTGCCTTTTATCCACAATCTTATATTGCGCACTTTCGATTCGGCTGCATGGCGGCATTTCCCCCAGCAGCAAGACTGTTCTCTGTGTGACCGAATACTTGCTAAGCGCGTCATCCTTCGTTTGCGTTCTTTTCTCGAAACGCCTGACCATCACAGACCGAACGATATCCATACTTTCTGGAAAAGTACCGGAATGTTTCGTGATGCTAGTTTGCAGCGCGCGCACATCAGTCCAAATGTCTTCAAATTGCAGATTCACCACATTGCTTGCCAGCCACTTGTGGCCGAGTGGTGGTTTTTAATCATTGACCGAAAGTTTGCGGGTTCGAATTTCACCGGAGATCCATAAGAAGTGCACCGATGGTGATTCTCAGCAGGAATGAAGAAAGGTGTCACGGCTTTTCAATATAAGTTAGTTTCACTTGGAGGCCGTGCTCGACTGAACTGATGCTATCTACTACAGTGAGCTCAATCAAAGCTGCTCGTGATTAGCAAAACTGGCGGCAGTCCTAGAAGGAATTTTGATAGTATTGCAGTCATTCACATACAAAACCAAGAACGGGATGATTTTCCGGAATACTTGGTGTTACCTTACTTTTACCGAAGTGAACCACAACTACCTGTTTTCGTTCACTGCAATACTGAGCAAAAAGGCGGAAACAGCGGGCTCATGGAGGGCGATGAACGTGATTTTTCCACAAAAGTGGGTGTTTTACGCTTCTCGCAAACTACCACCGCTTTCTCTTTAACCGAATCTGTTCTGCTCATGTTATGCGGTGAATACGGCACATGATATATCCAAGTCCTTTGCAACCACCCCATTTTTAATACCACCATATACCTACCTGTTGATAGCCGGTGCGAAATACGTGCTACTAAACTATCGGTCATACATAAATACGGCGACTTTTACAGTGCAAACTTTTCAAGGCCTAGATAAGAGAAAGTAATGTATTGCGTGGGAAATAACATCAAGGATAGTGGGAATGCGTCTTAAATTCCCTGCGGAACCTAACCAGTGGAACACCGCCGTAAATATAGCGAATCAAAACCTTCACTTTCCACAACCTAGGCTATGCGAACATAATTATTACCGGCAACTATACTTATTTGCATAACAATGAGGTTTTCACGGGAGACTCGCCTGAATCCCAGCTGAATCTCGCGTTTATGGTATTCTTCAACTGAATGTGCTGAAGAATATCATGAACGAGAGATTCAACTGGGTCTCCCATGAAAACCAAATTGGCGTGCAAATATATTGGGAGAATTTCCTGCAGTCTGGGTTCAAGTACAACACAAGTTCGACGGAAACTCGGGGACTGCGCTTACCTAATGGGTGAAACCGATCGTGGGCTGTCGAAGTTTTCAGAAACCCTGTTAGTTACCAGTTTTCCTACCGAATCGAGTTTGTTGAGAAATCTCAGCTCATGTGATTCGGATCATACCCGAGGACTGAAGCAGAATGGCATCCTTTTCACCCACAAGGAAATACCTTTGTAGAGGGGACGACTTCGGGAGCAATGAGGACTTCTCACTACAGTCGGCTGTCTAGAAAACAAGGCTCCAAAACGAAAGAGGAGGGACTTTATAAGTCCGCAAATAGATGATTCAGTCCGCAGTGAGTAAGCACTATGAGGATGGTACTCCATTTGGTTGACCCATAATCACTGGTTGACTGTCACACGAGACTGCCGATATTGAAGTCACCGCTGGCACACAAACCAGCCACATGAAGGTTTTTTTCCTTGGCAGGCTCAGCCAATTCACATAAGCCTGACGTGTAAGTCTTGGCAATTCACACAAGACCTGCCTACGTTAATCGAAGCGACTCTCAGTCCATATCCCTTGTAAGGCCAGGGATTATAACCACCAACCAATAGCGGGACTAACTGACTCCGCCTTCAACTCACATAGAGGTCACTGCCACAAATTGACCAAAGAGTCGCTTGAAGATTGACCCGCACGTTGGCGGGTACGATTCAAGCCCTATTTCACCTACCCTTCGAGATCCCTATTGCCTCGCTGCTGACCTATGATGATGTAAATGCTGAGTCATAAAAAACTGCTGTTAGCGTTGTTTGCTCACCGACTATCAATCTGAAATGAACATAAGTTGACTGGTGGTTTATCTTGGATATGCTGACGGCAACATAAGTTGAATTGCACAACAAAAAACAGACCGAACAAACTAAATCCGGAAAATGGAATAAAGTTACGTAGAATAGTTTGGTATTTATCGAGTTCCGGATCACTGCGGTTTTTCTAGACATTTCTTTACTTCGGAATCACATAAAAGATTGCCGCTAAGTAAAACACTAGCCAATACTTATTCATGGACTGTGAGAGCTAAGGGTACTGGGAATAACAAATATCTGTTACGCTCCACGAAGTTGTACCTAAATGGTCATAACTTCGTCCGAGTTAAGCTCACAAACTGTCATTCCAAGGAACTTTTCTTCATGAAACAACGTACACCAAGCAAACCCATTCACGCCCCTAATGCTGGCTTCCGGGATCAACTGTCTGTTAGTGATATTCTCCTGAATGAGCAGTCGGTTAACGTCAATGGACAGGAGACCTCGAAACAATGCGCTGCTAATTCTCGTCTCATCAACGGAGTGAGCAATAGAAGTCTCTTGGTACACTTAGTCCTGTCTCCACATACCATCTAAACAAAACTCTTCTGACAGGTGATCTTCTCCTGAGGAGCTCGTAGAAACTGGAAAGTAAATGTCTTATGGAAACGGAGTTTATAATTTCCCACATTCTGTGCCGTACTGGATATAAAATACTTACAAGCTTCAAGCTATTCTTAAGTACAAACGGCTGAAGACCGTTCAAAGGAAACAAAGCAGTGTTTAAATCAGTATGGATTAGATAAGGATTATGGACTGCGGTAACCACATGATGACCAAGAGCCAGAGAACAAGTGGGTTATCCTGGGCGATTTTCGCATGCTGTATAAAGCACTCCCTTAAACGTAAGAGTGTAGAAGAGTTTCACAGCGTAGAGGAGCATAAATGGATGAGATTTGGAGAAGTAGGACAAAATGCTCGACAAGCGCTTGAATTTACATTTTAGTACGCATAACGCACACAATGCATGCGTACGAACTAGTTGTTTGGTGTGTGCTGTCCGAAACGGACATTTTTTGGAGACCTGATGGTGCATCTGAGAAGTGCAGCGCGTCCATCTGGTCTTCTCTAAAGAATGCCTCAAATAAGGGCCCGTGGACCCAAGTTAAAGGTGATCACTTCGGGCTTTCAAGGGGTTAAGCAAAAGTGGTCTTTCCAGAGCGGAACAAGCGCATGATACTTATTGTGCATGCTGTATATACTTCAGAAACTAGGTTGTCTAGAGACGCCGATCGAGGCATTCCCGGTGGAATATGTCCCAGCTAGGTCCTCAGTTATGAGACAAAACTAATAAGTTGCTCTAAAAAATAAATTACAGCAATAGTGACCAAAACAAAAATAGATCTACAATGAAAGATCTGAGCCACGTTCTATGTGGCGAGAGAGAGAGTTCATCCATGAGAGGGACGACCCGAGTCTTTCAATTGGAGAAAGGAGAAGGGAAACAGAGGCACCGAGGAAGAGAAAACCAAGCTAAGAACAATGAGGTGGGAGTAAAAATTTTTTACTGTATGTGGATACAAAAATCCTCTCAAAGGAAAGACTAAGGGTCAGTACAAGTTTGCCTGAAGATGAGTCGGTTGGCAGAAAAAGTGGCAAATAGTTGAGGAAGACGTTCTACAGCTGAAGGTGAATTTAGTTTCAATCTGAACCCAACAGCCACGGATGTTGTGCTAAAGTCTGATGCACGATCGATTCCTCAACCGAGAGACGGCCACGGATTTTCTTTAGTGGTTTTGGATCTAGGTCGATAATGACCGCGTTCATAATCATGCGCGGTACACAGGCACATGTGTTGCCAACTGTAGGGACCCAGTCCGGGCAACTAAGAAATGAAAATGAGGAAACTAGTGTGAATTGGAAACAACTTGTTTGTAGAATGAGGCACAGAAGATAGGTAATAGGTAACAGACAGTCTATATGGTATCATGTATTATCTATAAACGATCACCCTCTCATCAGCAACCCACGCACAATCACCAACTAGGTATCTCCACGCACACTTGTTGGTTACTTAAAAGTTTCTAAGTCTAGTCGCTACTACAAAGCGAAATAAACAAAAGGGAACAAATTCAAAGGATCTATTCCCTAATGATGCTTTCAGCTTTCGTAATCTCTATCGAATCGGGCAACAAGCGTCCTTGTTCGAGACTTTCACTTTCTGTCGATCTGTCCTCGGCGAAACACACAAGACTGCGGTCGGTTGTCCCACAGGACTAGATTGCAACCGTTCAGTTGACTAGCCAAACTGGGTCCAGTGCAATTCGAGACGTTTTATTGTCGTATCAGCGCACGCTCTGACAGACCGACGCCAAAATACGACGAAGACAGAACCTACCGGAAATTATTCACCGAGCGAAAATCACGGATAGTTTTCTTCTGACGAGTGATTTGGATGTTCAAAATCATTGACGAGGTTCTGAAAAAGCACATTTGAGTGATCGAACCAATGACGGTGGACGACTCCATCAATTACGTGCTGACCATCGCTTGCTCCCAGCCAGTGTAAGTTGAGTCTAAGCGATCAAACCGTGCCATTTGGTGGCAAATGCCACTGCAACTCAATCATGTGGCCAGTTGGGCCGGATGGGACTCAGCTATCAGTGGAAGCGTTCAAATAAAATGTGATGACCCTAAGAAGCGAACAAAACTCGGCTTGGCGATAGTTCCACCTCTACCTGAGCCAATTAACAAATTCGATGCAGGGTGATGCATTTCAATGCCCTGTTTTAGGATTCATGATATTTCCGCACTGTTCACGCGCTGCTGCTGAAATACGCGCCAGAAACTTCGTGGATGGTCGAGCACGGATACCTATCGAACACATTGTGCACATAACAGTGAGACTTCACATCCATGAACAAGTACCACATAGACCGAGGTATACGGTCGTCCCTTTAAATGTAAGCTTACATGCAAACGTCATCCTTGTTTTCCCAATGTTTTCCGAAGTCACTTCAGTATCAACAGGCATATTACAATCAAAACATGCTGAATAGCTCACGAATTCATGCAACTCATTCAAGAGTAGCTAACTGCTGCAACAGACCAGTGTTGCACACGCCACGCGCAACAGTGTGGTCAGTCTAATGACAGCACTATCGAGCGTAGCACAGTTGAACTGGCCGCCACATGGCGCAGACGGACTCGGTGAGCCTGCTGTGGACAGGACTGAAACTTCAGTACAGGAGCATATTGACAGAAGTGATAATGTTGCGATCAATGACATGGGGGAGGGAATCAACTGATCATAACGGAATCCAAATAAGAACGGATCACTTCACACTGTTTACGGGACGCATGCCCTGGTCTGAAAACAAAGTGGGTCCGCAATTCAGTCAATTTTCAGTGAGAATTCGTGTAGGTTTATCTGGGTCAGTTGGTTTGCATACTTCTGTGCAGTGGCTACGGATGGTGGGAAAAATCGGAGATTGAAGGACGTGGAAGTCTCTTAGAAAATTTTGACAAAGCTTAGACAAAATTGGAATATACAGATTTTGTTCCTCCTACCGAAATTACGACTTGACTGTCGATAGATGGTTCTTTCTACACAGATTATCTGCACAGTTTTTTAATGAACTCTACCAGTGCTTCAGGAAACAACTGCGTCCATGCGAAAATGTTAACTCATTCCTTTAAAACACAGCGCTGCGAATGAGCACACTGCCCAGTGCTTCTAGCGTGAAGCCTTCAGAGAATATGATGGTAAAATTCTTCTCCGGATGCAAAAAACGATTGCAGCTCATGATGAGCTCAAGGCATCTCAACGGTTGAGGCTCGAAACTACTGGCCGAAAGGTCCGTGGTTCGAATCTAACCTTTTTCGATTCCTCTTGTTTAGGCTTCGGCAACTTAGCAACATCTCAGTCTTCACGCTGGCTTCGAGTTTCATTGCAGTTTGGAGCCAAAAAGGGTGCCAAGGCTGAACTATTATCAATGCTGTTATTGGTGTTAATTTGTTCACTAGTTTACGAATAAGCTCGCCTTTTCAATCTGTTTTGTTGGAACTCAACAACTGGAATACCTGTGAAGACTAAATGACTTCCATCGAAACAACTATTCGCATTTCCATTGGGAGCTCTTTCATCCACTCTTATGAGAACGAGGATGACGCATGCGTGAAGACGCAATCCACTTCCCTTATTTCAAGCAACAACGGCAACAAAGATCTGGCTTACAGATGACAGTTACACATTGGGATGGTATCTGTTTCCAGACTTACCTGTCGCATCGAACTATGACCAAGGATTCATGCGCGAAATAGGTAAAAACACAAGTCGTCTGGGCTTGGTGAAATATGAGTCCGTCTGGAAATTCTATAACTAAATGTTCACCCGGGGTATTAGGATCGGGGAATGAACAGGATGGGGCAGTTCCAGAGGCCTCATAATGCACAAGGGATCAACCATAATCGTGAAATTAAGTAGGGTCGACAGTTAGATTACCTAGGAGAAATAAGGTCGGATACCAAAAAGCCGCCACTCTGGTTCTTTCGCCCTCAACAAGCCTGGTGGCCGTACAAAGATCGGTCACGTGAGGTCACAGCCTATAGCACTAAGATTGCTGTGATCTTCTTATTTAAAAAGGCAGACCTGACTGGAAACGTTTTAGCGCAGTGCAAGCGTTGCATGTCCTTTATTTGGGACACCCAGGTGTGCTTTGCGCTGACGCTAGTGCAGCATATCACGGGACAAGAAAACAGGCAGGTAAAACGCCAACGGCTAGAATCGATGGTAGTGTAAAAGAAAATGTTTAGCTTACCCGGGAAGTGCACGTCGTAAACAGATCATAATGGAGCAGTCGCGAGCGACCAATGAGATCAAGTATTTTTCCACCTACAACAAGAAAACCAAGAATCGAGCAGCATACTCAAACTTTAGGGAGGCAGAACTATCACCCAACACTGGAATGCTTAGGATAACTTTTTATCAAGTTTTGGATCCCAAAAAAAAACCGAGTACAGTTCACTTTTGATATAACGACAGTCGCTTTTTCGAAAAAAAAAAGCCGATCTGGAGGCACGGTCTACGCATGTATCTATAAACAATCCTTCATTGTATGAAACGAGCTGTGCATACGTCAGTGAGAAACGTGAAAAGAAAAAGAGTTCATTAGCCAGGACTTCCCTTACAGAACTGCTAGTGTCTGCCCCCGGTTTGTTCCGCAAATGCGACTTTTGACAACACAGAAGCGCAACACGGTTTCAATTATTTCTTTCGGTTTTTACTGTGCGGTTTGGCTGCGGACTTTTTAGGTTCTTGTTCTCCTATTATCAGTGACGATATCCAGAGCAGAGATGGCTCAATGGTTAAGACGCAAACTTACTGACCAGATGGTTCGTGGTTCAAATCCAACCTAGCCATCTCCAATGATACTGTTTGGGCTTGGGCAACCTGGCATTATCTCACCACTCGTACTTTCTTTGGATGGCGTGGCAGCGATGCACCGGAAGGGTTCTACAGCTGAAAGGTTATTTATTATCCTAAGGCGACAAATCCTACTGTTTCAATCACCACATCAACGTCATCAGGTAGAAACTACCGGTTTGGTCGGACTCACTAGGCGATGATGAAGCCCACTGAGGACACCTGCCGGACGGATTTCGGCATCGTTGAGAGACAACAAAACAACGGTTCTTAGACTATTACGGCCTTACTCGACTTCAGGGAATCGGGAGGAACCTCCAAAAGTTACTTCTATCGTTTAATGAAATTAGAACAATTCTGGTGGTTTTGAAAGAGGTGGCCTTCATTACTAGCGTCTGAAAAATGTGCACGTGGCATCGCCAACTGGCTGAAGTAAAGTGATAGTGTTCAATGGAAAGCATTACATGAATATACTAAACACCCAGACTGATACCTGATAACTATTCTGCTCTAGCTGCATTGATATACATGCGCTACTGGGGCATCTAAACGCTCAGCTTACTTGATAACGGGTCAAAGCAGTAAAGTTTCTGCATAGTGGATAACCTGAAACCTCGCCAATCAGACTGAAAAAACACCGATACGTGCGGCTCGGGGATAGCAGTTGGAGTTTCCGATAATCTCATGAACCGGAAAGTAATCAGGACAAAAACTTCGGGTTACTCTTGATAAACCTCATTTTACCAAGCAGAAGTACGGGGTTTTCATTAGCGCACAGTCTTGCCAGACGCCGTTCGGGACTCTGCTTTAGTTGTTGGAATTCACTTGATTGGGATTAGTACAGCTTCCGATTGGAGCTTGTGTAAGCCTGCAGTGCTCCGACTGTTTGTCTGGATCGCTGGTTAAAACAGATGAACAGTGCTGACTGGAGGAATTCGGCCTGTGTTTCCGTTCAACTATACACTGAGATACTCCGGTGATTGGTAGGAAGAGATAGAACCGCATTCGAACAGTTGTTGGTCAATTACATTGCACTGCGATGTGTTGTCAGCGCAGCCTCTGCATCGCCATCTATCCATACAGATAGCGACCGTAACGCCACGCAACCGGGTTGCGACCAATTTTTTTCAGGAACCCATAAAACTGTTGTGTTATAGGAAGACATAATCCCAACGGGAGCTGAAGCCCTAAAAAGCACGGCCTAAGGACGTTACCGTTCCAGGGTAATATTTCAAAAAATGGTAAAATTAAGACCGTAAACTGCCGAAGAGGGAACGTATCTTACAGCTCAACACAGAGTGCCACTACGCAGACAAAGCATACCATTCAGAGCACACAAAACGACTCTACCTGTTTTTTCAACTTTATACGGTATCTATCAACTCATCTGCAGCTGCGTCGAACATGATTTGGCACGAACGGACAGAAGTTTTGGTGTCATGCCTCGGGAACATCTCCGGTCTTGGTTGCTGGATGAACTAAACTGCTGATCGTCGATTACCAGACATCCTCGAAACCAGTGACTTCACTGATATCAACTTTGAGTCTTCTGTTCTGATGTGATGTAATATATTGTCAGCACTGACGTTTGTTAAGGCTTTATTGACTACTCGGTATAGACCATTAATTTGGGCTCAGAAGCGTTTGACAGTCACGTTACCCTTAGCTTTGTTTAAGTGAATGCGTGAGCTTCAGTCAACATGGTACCAGAATTACAAGCACTGGGCTTGACCACATTCGTTCGTTCTGTCATTGGACTGATCGCATAACAGTTTAGTGAAAGCATCGGCAGGGTGGACAGCAGAGCCATGTCAGAGATGTTTTCCATTCAATGACCTCCAGTTTGATCTGGCTATTAGTGGTGTTGACTAATGGTATCGCAAGATCTGTAGCAACTGGTATGGAACATGTTCCGAGATCCAATGAGAAAGAGGTCGATCATTTATGCTGACACAGGTGTCACCGCAACTGCAAGTGAACTTACAGACAAAATGCGAGGCAGAATTGTTAGACAAAATCCGAGACCTAGTCTGAAAAATAACAACCCGGGTCGTCTAGAGGAGATATAAATCGCGATAAAATTGTGCCGGAGATTTGGAAACAGACTGAAGAAAGCGGAAGAGTTCGGAGGACGAAAGAGGGGAACTCGCTCCAGCCATGGAGATGACACTACATAGGAACGAACTTCCTCGAGAGAAACAGCCAAGAACCACCAATGTTTATTAGTTAGTGAACATGTCAATGATGACTGACGATGATGACTTTGGGGAACTTACCGCTTCCTATTGTTGTAAAGATGTGCGGTAAAACAATGCAACAACGATGGACCCGTTAAAGGCTGAACGCAAGAAGTCATGGATTTTAAAAGCATTAGTAGTGTGTACAGCAAATTTCGTCGAATTCACCATGCAATTCTAACATATTCACTATCGATCAAAAATCTCAGAAAGTCGTGCATTCAGGTGTGTATATGGCGGGCAGCTGTGCAACAGCTGAAGAATGGAGTGCCAGAAGAATGGCAAAAAACTGGGGTGAAGAAGAGTCGTATCCTATTCGTGCACCAGCGCGCAAGGAAACATTACCTGAGTTCTTTCACAGATGAGTCACGTTGGACAGTCAGCTGTATGCATACAAAAGACAGTGAGGATGTTCAGATGTCAACCCATTCAGTAGCCTCCTTATTGTATATACCACCTTTGAACAAATGGGCTGAAAACGACAAAACGTGAAGAAGCTACGATAATGTGACTGAGCAGAAATCATACGATGTATTTTAACTGAGTATGTAATTCGAAACTGAAAACAGATGTCGATTGCGCCCTGTCCAAGCTCTTTAACTCCACCTTAAACGAATTACGTCGAAAGTCCTTCAAATCCCCTCGGTTCTTCAGATCGGTATCTTATCAATTTTTTCCTCGCTCGCTGTCCCCACAAAAACCAACTCTTCTCCTCGTCCAATATTCTGGAAACACCCTTCTGCTGATGATAGGGTATCCGTCAGTTTTTATGTAGGTATCTCTAGGGGCTGTCTTAAAAGCATGCTAGTTTTCTTTCCAGGAAAGAAGATTGCAGATTTGCTGCCACAAACATGGCAAACAGTGAAGTGGATCACGAAAAAGCAGTTCACACTACTTTACTTCAAAGAAAGATTATTGTTACATCAGGGGAGTGAAGATGAGTTATCCTCTGGGCTCTGCATTCGGTAATATCTTTTCGCGCCTTATGACGTATTCCGATGAACGGAAGCTCAGTTAACTATGTTGCAGAATGTACGGAAAGTTCACCAAAACATATTCACAGAAAAATCAGGTTCCGAAAACCAGTGTAAACTTACGATATCAAAACTTTCCACTAGCTCAGGTGAATCACCCAAGAGGTGAGTGCGATCTGAGTCCGCCAGACCGACGAAATCATCCCTGCAGTGAAAGAAAAAAGTTGAAATCCCTAGATTTCAAGCGCTCTGT